>JAXQQM020072327.1:0-88986 GCA_034641835.2 Pinus albicaulis
AATTTCACTTTAGTACTGTTAAAGAATGTAATCTCAACCACCTGCTAGGTGTCGAATCTGTCAGTCCAAGTGTCCCAGTTTAGTTTCAGTCAGTCCAGTTTAGTCGAGTTTATCTCCAGTTATTTATTGTTGATGTTTCCAATGTAATCTATTTAATCTATTTGTAATATTGTGAAGAGCAACTCTCTTCTCCAGTTCATTTTCAGTGTTTCAATTCTTTTCATGGTATCAAAGCCAAGTTGCATAAGCATCCTTGGAGAGCAGCAATAGAGCCACGAAGTAGCAGAAGAGAAGAGCAGTTGATTGGCGCGACTGTGAGTTGATTGGCGCTGGAATACACGCCATACCCGTGCCATTTTCGTGCCTAGCATCGTTTTTGAAAGAGGCGCGACTATTCCCCTCGGGACTGCGCTAGTCTGCCAGCAAAAAAAAATAACGCATGAAAGGTCAAATGCATGCGTAAAGGTATTAAACGTGAAATTCAAAGTTTTATATCAAGATTTTATTAAAGGTGATCCACCATTCAAAATCGATTCGAATCATGTTTTCAAAAAGTTTTTTTAAGTATCGATTTTAAAAAAGGTGAAAGGCATTCAACGTGTTGAGCTATTGACTTTAAAAAGTAAAAGCCCTTTTTATAAAGAAGTTTTTTTTATTAAAGTTTTTTTTATAAAAAAATAACTTGAAATTGGATCAAGGGTTTTATAAAGTGCATGTGAAGGAGTTTTAAAATGTTTTATTCGAAGTGTCAAGGGAAAGTTTTCTTTTAGTTTTTTTCTATAAAAAAACTTAAAATGTGAAAAGGGTTTTTTTAAGAATCTTTAAACAAAGAAAAATGATTTCTTCTAAGAGCATGTGTAAATGTTTTTTGGAGTTTTTTTTTTCTTTTAAACTTAAAGCTGTGATGTGAGATGAAAGTGAAAGTTTACAAGAAATTTTTTGAGGAAGATATTTTTTTTTAAATAGAAGGAGAAGTGAAGTTGCATAAGACTCATTCAAGAGCAGTAAATTTTTTGGAGAAGTGAAGTTGCATAAGACTCATTCAAGAGAAGCAAAATATTTGAAGATGTAAGGTATTGATGAATATGTAAACTCGTCTATTTGTGGAAGTCAGACAATGAGGACATGGGAAAAGCTAAGAGGTTAAAGCAAAAGCAGATTATGTTCGAGATCTTTCTAGAACTGGAAATCGAGAGGCAAAAAGACACCTATGCATTAAGATGCATAAAAGGATCAGTCGATGAAAGTATACTTTCCTTAATCTCAGATGCCAAGACAGCGAAGGAGGCATGGGATACCCTTGAGAGATGTTTTGGTACAAGGGGGAGAATTGAGGCAATGGGGAGCTTTGAATATGAAGATGAAGATGAAGGTGGATCTGTAGCAGCAGATCTACAACAAAATGAAGAGTTTATTGAATCTCATTGTGCGCAGTCACAGGTGGCTGATGTCTGTGAAAAAAGTGCACATGAAGCAGAGAAGCAGCATGAAGATGTTCGTGAACCTCACTGTGCACGGCCACAAGTGGATGAAGAGAATCTAGCAAAAGAGCTTGCTCACGAAGATCTAAAGATTCCAACAACAGAGATTGCTCACGAAGTTTTAATGATATCGGCAACATAGCTTGCTGATGAAATGGTAAATCCAATGATTGATATGGCTGATGTAAACTTTGATAATGAAATTTTGGCTAATGATGATTGGTTGTAGATGATGCAACAAAAAGAATATATTGACATGATGCTATTTGGTGAGATAACCCCACTTCAGTTAGTGGAAGACAACCTGTTTGCAGAAGCACAGGTTAGTGGTGAAAAGACAAAGATAGAGATAAAGGCAGATACAAAGACAGAGACAGAGACAAAGGAAGATGCAGAAAAGGAAGAAGAACAACAGAAAGCTCTCATTGCAGAGCAGAAGGAAGAAACAGAGAAAGCAGTAGAGACAGAAGAAAATAAAGTTGTCTGCAAAGGGAAAGCAAAAACAGAGATAGAGGAAAAAGCAAAAGAGGAAACACAACTGAAGAAAGCTCTCATTCCAGAGAAAAAAGACCAGAACCAATGTCGTTCTGCAAATATTTTTAATTCTAACATTGATTTTCAGTGTGCAGGTACACAGATTAATTATGAAGAAGAGCTAAAGTTTATTGAAACATGGCTTGCAACACCATGTCTTGATGAAACCTACACAGAAGATGTAGATATGAATGATGAAGATGACATGCATGATGAACATGTCAATGAAATTTTCATGCATTGGAGTTTTGAAGAGATAAGATATTATTCTAATCCTATGTTGCAGAAGATTGATGATGAAAAGAGCACTACAGAAGACAATATGTGGCAGCAGCCCACATTTCTTGAAGATGTCCAGAACATGCTTAGACATTCTGGAACAATAGAAGACCTTCACCAGCAAATGAAGAAACAAAGTTCTCAAGGATACAGCAAAGCGAAAAATCCGAAACAATTTAGAGGCTACAGAATTTGGAAGAAGAGAAGAAGAAAACCAAATCTATTTGAAGTCAAACTTTTTTAAATTGTAAACCTCGCTGAGACATAGACCAGCAGGTATCTTAATTAAATTTTTTTTTTAATGTGGTTGAAATTAAAGGGGAGTGTTAAAGAACGTAATCTCAACCACCTGCTAGGTGTCGAATCTGTCAGTCCAAGTGTCCTAGTTTAGTTTCAGTCAGTCCAGTTTAGTCGAGTTTTTCTCCAGTTATTTATTGCTGATGTTTCCAATGTAATCTATTTAATCTATTGGTAATATTGTGAAGAGCAACTCTCTGCTCCAGTTCGTTTTCATTTCAATTCTTGTCAAGTACGTATCAGTTAAAATAAGTCCACTTTGAAATTATTAGGGTATAGAGGAATGAAAACCAGAACAAAATATTTAGTGTCTAGATAATTGGATTTTAGAAAGTCTTCAATAACAAATAAAAGCGTAATTTGTTATGTTTCACGGAATGTTGTTAAATTAGGCCGAGTATCCGAAGATATTACTACAAAGTGGTTCCTGCAATGGCTAGAATTGCAACCTGTTAGATCAGTTTTGGTAACAGATTGGCCATGTCAGTCTTTCAGATAGCGGAACTCACGAATGGGTTAGAGGGGAATGGGCAACAGTTTTGTTGGGTACTAAAATCTTCTGTGGTGGTCAGCGAGGGATTCATTTCCTTGAAGTCTATACACACTCTCAGTGTCTAGTGACAACCTCCCCACTAATATGTTTGCTTTAAAGCTGGGAATGAGTCCATCAAGGCTCTACTGATTGCACGAGACTACGTCCTCGTCTGGAAAATTATATTGTCTCTATAAATTTAAAAATCTATATCGTTCGCTTATTAGCGTCAATTGTCCATGCACTTCTTCTTTACTGACATTAGTAGTGTTTGTGCTTCTCAGTCTTAACTGTCCATGCTCTTCTTTCTTTATTAGCATTATTAGTCTTTGTGCTTTTGTAAATTGTGACGCAATGTGAAAGTTTTAATATTTTCATAAATATAAGTTTTCTCGTTTAGTCTGACAACAAAGCGATCTAGTGTTCAGTGTTTAATTTAACTTATACATTATGGTGCATTGATGCATATTGTGAAATCAACTGATGATAGAAATTACCTGAACTTTAATTTTGAATTCAAATATGCTTCACTCCACCATGTTTCATATTTTCCCTGTGTCACATTTCCTATTTTTTCAGACCAGATAGTTTGTAAGTGTTCAGGACCTTTCTTTCAATTTATTACATCAAGCTGTCAATTTTGTAAATGCTTCTTGTTCCATGGCCTTAGGCGAATGCACCGATTTTCATTGTGTCCATAACCCATAGCCCAGGCATCCTCTTGTAGGAACTCAACTCATGTATTGATCCAGATTCAAATGAATTTTTCGTCCAGCTGTATATTGTATTGTTTCAGAGTCTATGTACATTATCACTTTTGACGTGATAACTAGGGTCATTGAAGCAACCAAAAAGCATGGACAAAGTCACTACAACACTGTGTATGATGGATCCCATCTTGACACGCTTCAAATATGAATGGTACGACAAGGACTTCATATGAAAAAAATTTCTTGCTAATGCGAAGAAATCCTACAAAACATTTCAACAAGAGTTGGATATGAAAGCTACATCTCTGAATTAAAATTTGATTTTTATGATGTACAAATTCATGCCAACCTATTTGATTCTGTTGATTCTGCTTGGCCTTCAGCTCGCACATTTGTCTCTCCTTGCTACGCTCTTTATTTCAGAGCTAATATGAAAGCTACATCTCAAAGTTAAAAAAATGATTTTTATGATGTACAACTTCATGCCAACCTGCCTGATTCTATTTGGACTTTTGCTCGCACATCTGTCTCTCCCTACTACTCTCTTTATTTCGGAGCTCAGAAACCAGGCCTCGATGAAATGCCTGCAGGCACATATCAATTTGAGGATCCTAACAATCAATGTATTCAAAAAAGTAGCAATGCAGATTGAATTTATTTGGTTGATGTAGTGCTAACCCCAACGATATAGCCCGAGTCCGATGAGGTCCATGAGACAGACAATGAAGATGACGAACCGTGAAAGCTACTCTCCATCTGCGGTCAACCAAAAAATTAGTGAAAAACATTTTCCATGTGTGCGTTCTTTACTTTCCAGATTGGCTTGCATGGTTTGGACATGAATATCCATAGAGACGGTGGAGAAATGGAGACGGAGCTCTGCGAGCGGTGGTCCACAGCGTCGATGTGGACGGTGGAGAAATGGAGACGAAGCTCTGTGTGCGGTGGATGGTGGAGAAATGGAGACAGAGCTCTGCACGCGGTGGTCCACAACGCCGATGTGGATGGTGGAGAAATTGAGGACCGTTAGAACGATTTAAACGAACAATTTAAACTCACTCACATGTTAAAATATTATTCGTCGGAAGGGAAATACGAAAGATTTGTGATTAACTGGGGTGAACAGTGTTTGTTCACTCCATGCCCGCAAATATAACGCCTCTGGCGTAATTAGGTAGTTAATATTATTAATGGTATACTTAATGTGTTTTACACTCATTCTCCATTAAAGTCCTAACTCTAAGTGCGGAATTTTAACTTGTCTTTTCCCTATCACGTCGTCGTCTAACGTAGTTGAAATTTATGGTTGACGTAAATATCTCTCAAGCTTCCTTGCATCATCTGAGAAATTGAAATTGAAATTGAAATTTTAACGTCCACGAGACTAAAAATAGTCTATGGGACTATAGTTCTCTATTTTTTTCCTTTTGCATTTCAGTCCTTTTCTTATTCAAATTGATGATGAGGTGGCCCAACCTTCCAAAAATCTCATCGCTGAAAAGACAATGCGAAGAAACTGATGCTAACAAATTCCCATAACTTTCTCTGATGTCTTTGAACACATTACATTCCAAAATGAAATGTTTTTCCGATTCCACTGCCCTAGACGTGCAAAATGTACACACTCGTTATTCCCAAGCTTCTTTAGGCCTTTTCCACCATCATGTTTCACACGGAAGATGATGCGAGTTGATTCTTAATTGAGCAATAAGAACCTTTTCCCTCCACGGAATGTTAGTTCCAATGTACTATTTTTTGTTGGATATCATATGTAGGGTTGAATTCTTCAATGTAGTACTTCTTCTTTCTACCCAACTCTTTTCCCCATACCTATTTACGAAACTTCTCCATAACAAAATTCTTTAGCTCCTTGCTATTTGTGGGACAAGCATTAAGGTAGATATTCCATTTTTGCATCCATGTGCAATTTTGTCTCATCCATGTTTTCTTTCTTTCACTCATGCCTTCCTTGAAGATAACATTACGCCATCTACCTACTCCCATTTTCTCAATTATTTTTAGATATCTTATGAGCCGCACCATAGCAATTACTTTGATGGGAGTTGCTCCTGTTTCACTCAACATTATTTCATAAAGTACCAAGATTTTTATTTTGAACTTGCTCATGATCAAGCGTTTTTGGATTTTCTCGATTTGCTTCCATTTTGAGACAGGGGTGTTGCTAGCCCACAATTCACACCCATATAGCATCACTGGACAAACTAGGAGTCCAAAAAGAACTTTAATCGTTTTCCAATCCCATAAATATAAATCTCTACATCTGTTTTGAAGAGTGCATAAGGCTTTCCACCCTCCTAAAATTCTCTTCTTTTTGCAGTCCTCCCAATTAATTTTGTTGTTGAAATCGATCCTGAGGTATTTGTACTCATTTACTTCTTCAAGAGTGTTGCCTTCAAAAAAGAGCGTATATTGACGTTGCTTCCTTTTATTAGAGAAAATCATTATCTTGGTCTTACTAATATTGACTTGCATCCCCACTGCTCTACAAAAATGCTCAAGGGCATATAGGTGCATCTGCAATCCATGGGCCGATTTAGAAATAAATAAAAGATCATCAACATATAAAAGAAGATTTATCACAAACTCCCCCAACCGAACACCATCTCCACCTCGCACATTTAGCCACTCTTCCAGCTTATTAAAATATAAACCAAAAAGAGTAGGGGATAGAGGGCAACCTTACTTGACTCCAATGTCACTTCTAAATCTTTCTGAAATACTCGTTGAGGTTCTAATTTTGACTTTCACCTCTTCATAAAGTATATGGACAACAACCCTATAATGCAAAGGAATTTCAAGTTCTTCCATTCTACACCACAACTAATCTCTAGGGACTGTGTCAAATACCCTTTTGAAGTCAACAAAATAGCAGAATACTTCTTTCTTATCCCCCCAAACCTTTTCAATAATGTGTCTCAATGTGATGGTGTGATCCACTGTAGAATGCTTCGGCCTAAAACCCGCTTGTCCTTTTTCCCTCTTTTCTTTTACTTCTGCCCAGGGACTAATTCTATCTTCTACCATGTTGCCGAAAAGATTTACAAACAAAGGATTGATCATAATCGTTATATAATTGGATGAATTATTAATGTCTCCACTTTTAAAAGGGGGTATTGCTATGCTAGTTATCCAGTCTCTTGGGAATCCTTGTTGAATGATGTTGTTGAATATTTCCATGTTGTGCGGTGCAAGAGTGTTCCTTCCCTATTTTAGATACTCTGCTTTAAGTTCAACCCAGTCTTCTTCCTTTGTTGTTTTCAGCGTTTTAATTCCAATCTCCACCTCCTGTAATGTGAAGAGCTTTGTAGTTGTGTTAAGCCTTGGGGGAGGCTCAACCTCTGATTCTTTCTCATAGAGTTGTCTTGCATATTCAAACCATTGATTAGTTGTAATATTATTTTCGATTTGCTTCTTCCTTGGTTGAAGTCCCTGCCAGAAAAGTTTTGGGTTATTCTTGCCTACATATATTAACTCTTCTCGACTTGTTTGCATGAACTCATCTTTTTTCCTTTTTAGTGTCTTCTTATATAACTTTACATTAATCTTCTCCTTGCGTGTCTTTTTCAAGGTTCTCCTTTCCATTTTGCATTCTTCATTAAACTAAGCATTTACATGAAAACAATTTGATTCTAATTTCCTAATTTTTGCTCTTTTGCACTTCTCAAGTGCCCTTTGCATTATATTTGTTAACTCATGACTGTTGAAGCTTTGGAAATTGCTTTTCTCTTTCTGAATTAATCTCTCCAACATTGTCTTGAAGATAGTACAATTTTCTTATGTTAAAATAATTTTTCCCCTTGGTAGTGATTGCCGAGAGCATTGGGTTTTTCTCTTATGTTTCCTTTCTTCTACCCATGATACCTTTATATAAATTGGGTTATGGTCTGATTTTAAGTCCCAATTATGCTCTCCAATCTTAACTTCAGTTATCTTTTCTATCAAGCTTTGTGAACAAATCACATAATCAACGACACTTTCCCCATTGTATGTGTTGCAAGTGAAGTTCCCAGACCCTTTCCACATGTCTAGACCATTGCAAATAATTAAGTTGAAAGCCCCACACAGTGTAAGCAATTCCTCTCCAAAATGATTGCTAACTTTGTCATCTTCTGAACATCTCATCCATTGGGGATTCTCCTCTTTAGTGAGCCAAATAGGATTATGATCCTCTTTGCAACAAATAATACTAGCTTGCGGATTTGTTGTTCTAGCATTAAATTCGCCCACTAAAAGCACTTCTCCCTGCTGATAGTACGTAGCAATATCTTCCTTTAAAGCTGCATACAGATCGTTTCTATCTAGCCCCTTATTTTTGTAAGTTTTTGAGACTTGAGGGGCAAAATAACATGCTGCAATTATTATGTGATTCTCATTCTCTGATATTTTAAACCATAAATATTGTTTATTTTCATCTTCTTTCATTAACTGAATGTGACGACCTTCCTTTTCTTTCACTAAAACTAGTATTCCTCCATATCCTTTGCCATTTTCTGCTACCTTGTTCCAAACTGCTAACTTCAAATAACTGTCAAACACAGGAGTTTTGCAACCATTGTGTTCATGAGTTTCCGTGAGACAAATTATGTCTCTAACTTCCGCAATATGCCCTAACCCAGGTCCCCTCCTCCAAGGGTAGCCTCTACAATTCCAAAAAACTAAACTTAGGTAGACCTGGGTAGAATTTGACTGCTACGCAGTTTGACACATAAGACTCAACTTTGAGTCTTCACCCCTTTCCATCCATGTTGCTCTTGTTGTTTTCCTCCCTATTATCGAGTTCTCTGTTTTTTCTTTATTGTCAGCTTGCTGCCCTATTTTGTCCTTTGTCCCAAACACTGCAATAACTACTTTACCGTTGTACAACCATGCCCTAATTTTCTTCACTTCTTCCCTTCTCTCCTCTTGTTTATTTTTTGTTAAACCTTCATCTAGGAAGAAGCGTGAGCCTTTCAAGAGTTTCTTTTTGCTCAAGAGATGGTGTTTGTCTTGCACGGTTGCCATGGCTACTTTTATGGGATGAGGCCTCTCTTCACATATCTTCCCCACCCTCCTCGCTTGGAAAATTTTCCCTTTCCAATGTAGTTTATCTTTCAGAATGTCCCATTTTCAAATTGAGAGTACTTTCATTCCTCCCATAATCTCTTATTCCCATGATAATAAAGTTTTTTTCCCTATCTTTTCTTTCTTTGTATTCTCTTTCTTGTGTTCTACGAGCACTTGCATTTTCTTCTTCCCCTATCTTTATGTGACCGTTAGCTTCTTCAACTCTATCTAATTCAACAGAACTTAACATGGATGTGGAACATAACTTAAACTAATTCACCAACGCTCGAACACTTTGTTTTACCAGCAAGCACTCTGGGAGTCTGGTTGTTATCCGGACTCGTTAGACTTTCGTAACCTATACTTGCCACCTACCTAAGATGAATTCTACTCATGATTATTAGATTTGATGGTGAATGACATTAGGAATATTTCATTAGATCCCTTTTTCACATTACTTTAAAATTAAACTACTTTCGGGTTGTTTTTGTTGACGTGGAGTTCTCTTCTCAAGACTATATTTAAAAGATTTTATGCAATTCCTCAAGACTATGTTTAAAATATTTTATGCAACCAATTCTCCAAGGTTCAAATTCAATTATATAGTAAATTAAAATTTGCGGCATATTAAAAGTACTTTTTGTAATTGATTTCCATTTGTATATATTCCCACTGGTGGTCGTTTCGTTTATAATGCCATTATGCCACACTCTTTATAATGCCATAAGGCAGATAGGCGTTCACAAAGAATAAATATATTTTCATAATTCTCTAAACAAACACGGGAATGATGATCAAATTTAACGGTAAAGGATATTCAAGAGAGACTCGAGAGAAATTTAAAATGGGGTGAAAAAAATAGACTCACTATGCGATGTTTCACCATTTCTTGCTTCTCTCATGGAATGTTAAAACCCTTTGTGTCGATGGTTTATATAGTTATATATATCTTATTAACTTGTAAAAAACGCATTAAATATAATAACACTGTAAATAAAATCTGGCTTATATAGTTATATATATCTTATTAACTTGTAAAAAATGCATTAAATATAATAAAACTGTAAATAAACTCTGTATTTAAGAAAAGGACAAATGAGAGAAACAAAAATTCAATGGAAAGAAAAACTTGGACATTAGAGTACCTTAAACTCGTTGGATTTGATTGTACATACAATAATAGTAACGCTTGTGTGACATTTCCATTGAGATTTCATCTAGTTATTGAAATTTATTGTGTTAAATACATAACGTACTGCAAGACCCAAGTGGGAGATCTTCGGTCCAGATTTTCTGTACTTATTGTGTTTTATAAATGGTGTATTGATGATTATAGTGCTAATAGACTTTGCACACTAAGAATTGAACCAGTGAGAACTGACGTTGGTCTTAATTATATTTACCAAACTCTTCATGACCGGGCGGCGGAAAAACTGCATATCACAACAGTCGCTCTAAGAAGCCATTAATGCGCTTCTTTTCTTCTCTTCTTTCATGCTATGCTCGTAATGAGAACTCCGAGGTTTCTTATGTTCGTAAGGAGAATGATAAAATTATTCATAGCTTTTCTGGATTGTCATTGCAGTTGCACGGTTCAGTGAGGAATTTGAGGATGTCCGGCAACTCCAATTTCCAAGTAGTTGCCAACTTGCCAACGCATTAGACCTTCATCCGGTACTGGTAGATAGAAAATAATGTGAAAATAAATGGGCGTTCTCTTTGCTGGCTTGGGGTGAGAAACACTATTCATCCCAGCCAATGAGAAGCATTTCTTATCGCCCTTCCAACCAATAAAATTTGGACATGTGGCACTTCCTCCAACAAATGAAAATCCTCCATTTGGACTTGGCCCCTCCAGCAACAATTTTCTAGACTTAACACTTGGACAATTTCTTTACCAACTATTGCGTGGCACTTCTGCAAAGCCCTTGACAATACTCATTTTGCCATACCAGGCCCTTGACAATACCCATTTTTCCATACCGGGAGACTTCAGCACAGTCCGATGAAGGAGAGATTTTTCCATGGCAATAACTGCTGGGAGACTTCAATAGAGTTCGAGGAGGGAGAGTTAAAGATAGTGTAGTACTTCCATACAAAATTTCTCTGTGGCCATGTCTTTTCATGGCTCCCCTCTCCTGCTGTTGTACCCTTCTCCTTCTGCCTCAGCAATCTAACCCCTTCATCCATACTCCCCATTCATTTGTATTCACCTTCTCTATAGCTCGTCACTTCGTTCCCCTACTCATATATTCTGACGACCCTATCCTACCTTCCGTTTGTTTTAGTACCTACCAATCGGACTTGTAGCCTCGACGACTTGCCTACTTCCACCTTGCAGCCTCAACGACTTGCTGACTTCCAGCTTGAAGGACATACGATTACTTTGTCAAGTGAAATAACGGGTAAGTTGCAACTTCTCTTCCTTTGTTAACAACTATTTTACAGTGTTGGGACTTCTCTTCCTCTACTTCGCATATTTGACTTAATTCTTCAGCTGAAGAAATGAAGGAAAATGTTTTATTTCCACTCACATAAGATTTTCTATTATGCTTCTGACAAATCCTTCCAAAAGTATGTTATTGATTTTCAGTTGTGTCACTTGTGTACAGGCATTAACTAGTTTGGTCATTCACCAAAACTTCACTGGATCAAAACAACACCTTCTTTTAACAAGACACCAGCATCGCCATGGAGACATCGTTAACTCGCAATGCTCTTTCTTCGCTTTTCGCTAGTGTTGCTGACCTGCAACCAACCCTCTAGGTTGTTTCACTTGAACATATAAGTTCTGCTCGGAGTGCGACGCCTTGCTACCGCGTCTCTCTTTCCGATGGTGCTCACAAACATACTGTTCTGCTCCCTTCTTTGTATATTGGCCTTGCACAAAAATGGGGACTTGCAAATATGCTCCATTGTTCTCCTCAAAAGAATCTCGTGCACATATGTGCATCAATCCATGTACATTGCGTACAAACCACACCCCCCCCTCCCCCCCGCCACCCCTTTCCTCCCTTTTATGATTCTCCTCTTATGTCCTTTTTTTATTTCTTCTTCTCATTCCTAACATTTTACTTCCCCTCTTCGTTGATACAATGCTGCTTCTTGCAGGTCGCTTTGTGTCGTGGAGCTCCAATTAGTCCAACGTCTTGCACCATTGGTTTGCGACCCATCCCCATGTGCCTTCTGAACATCGCCAGGTGTTGTCATCTTGTCGTAAAGCCTTTTTCATGCATTGCATCCCATCAATGGTAAGGGGGCATGCAAGGAAGTAGAAATCATCCATGTTAATTGAGGTAGCAGTAGCGCAGACTGAAATCCATGGATTTTTTTCGCCAGGTGGCATTGAGAGAATGTTGGCAATTGTTTTTGTATTGAGGGGCCTCTTGCTCATGCCAGTGTATTTTCGGCTAAGAGAGGGCGAGGAAGATTTTATGCCTTCTTCGTCAAACCATTGTTTGATTTGCCACATTTCAGCAATATCTGGATTTATAAGCAAGGAGGTGGTAGGGATTGTGTTGATAGTTTGGCCATTGAACTCGATGATTCTCCCCCCTTGTTTTTGGAAATGGCACGAGCCATGCGAATTTTGGAGAGTTTGCGGCCTTCAGCATCGTAGTGTTCGCCCCACAAGGTGACATCGATGTTGCTCCCGGACATGTCACGAAGAGAAATAGCTTTTTTTGGAGTTTCAGAGCCATTGTGTCTGCGTACAAGAGAGGTAGGAGACAGCGAGGCAACAATACCTATGACATCAACGATTGAGTTAGGAGGAGAAATTTTGAGGTAACTGATCGGCACGAAGTGAAAGGTCATTGTTGTTGTCGTTGACTGTGCTCTCTGTTCTAGAAAATTGGATGATTATTTGTTGTAGGGAGTGATTGGACGGAGTTGAAGAGAGGCCAAATCGTCTCAATCTGTTTCAAGGGTTATGAGCAACTCGAAATCCAACACAACATTGAATTTCACTTGCAGAACACCGTGATCTTGTAACACAGAGCTTGGGAATTTTCATCCACATTTTGCACATCAGAGGCTGGAAGGTCCAGGGTTCGATAGTGGACATCACTTCAACACATCTAATACTTCAATTTTTTCCCTACATTTTTGTTCTTAACTTCTTAAGATTTTGGTATTCCTTTGCACCTCTCGGTGCAATCACTAATTTAATTTGTTTTATTCTTATTAAAATTTCTAATTTGTTTTATTCGTATTGAAATTTCTAATTTGCACCGCCCTTTTATATTATTTAGGACACCATCTCTTCACGTAAAGGTTCAAATTTGGATAAAAGGAGGGTATGCATGCCATAAGTATCCAAAAATCAAAACATGGTTGGTCGAAAACAAATGACATATCATTTTTAAATGTTTTTTTATAATGCACATATTTATCAAGTTAGGGTTTTCTTATAAATTTATTCCTTATTTTCATTAAACTTTATTTTAATCACCTGCCTTTGTACGTTTTAATGTGTAAATATATATATGGTCTAGATTTACAGACCCAATAAGACGGATACTATTGTTGCGCTGACATTGGATGTGAGTAAAAGAGGACCTCCTTTTGATTTATCACTTACAACTGCAATGACTTAATGCATATTGTGGTGCTTGGACGGACGATATTGTTTCGTTGACATCGTTTCCAAGGCTTTTGATTTATCACTGGAAACCATAACTACAATGAATTTGGTCGCAAGTAAATAATGTTATGTGCTTGAAAGATCAGTGGAGTAAAATCTTCGAGGATCAATAAGCACAAAAACATAGATAGCATCGAATTTGAAAACAAATAACAATCATACGGAATACAATCACATGTTTGACTTCCACAAAAATGACGAATTGTGGGTTCTATGAGCTCTCAGCATCCTGAGTTGAAAATTGGTTGGAGAATGCATCGCCAAGCTCAAAAACTCGTAGAGAACGGCAATTGGCACGCCAGCCCATCGTACTAAAGTATATGAAGAATGCCATGTTCGAAACTTGAAACGGAGGTCTACAATTCTCACTTGTAAATGTTTTTAATCATGGAAATGCCAAAATATAATATTACAGTGATATTAATTTTAATTTCACTTTAGTACTGTTAAAGAATGTAATCTCAACCACCTGCTAGGTGTCGAATCTGTCAGTCCAAGTGTCCCAGTTTAGTTTCAGTCAGTCCAGTTTAGTCGAGTTTATCTCCAGTTATTTATTGTTGATGTTTCCAATGTAATCTATTTAATCTATTTGTAATATTGTGAAGAGCAACTCTCTTCTCCAGTTCATTTTCAGTGTTTCAATTCTTTTCATGGTATCAAAGCCAAGTTGCATAAGCATCCTTGGAGAGCAGCAATAGAGCCACGAAGTAGCAGAAGAGAAGAGCAGTTGATTGGCGCGACTGTGAGTTGATTGGCGCTGGAATACACGCCATACCCGTGCCATTTTCGTGCCTAGCATCGTTTTTGAAAGAGGCGCGACTATTCCCCTCGGGACTGCGCTAGTCTGCCAGCAAAAAAAAATAACGCATGAAAGGTCAAATGCATGCGTAAAGGTATTAAACGTGAAATTCAAAGTTTTATATCAAGATTTTATTAAAGGTGATCCACCATTCAAAATCGATTCGAATCATGTTTTCAAAAAGTTTTTTTAAGTATCGATTTTAAAAAAGGTGACAGGCATTCAACGTGTTGAGCTATTGACTTTAAAAAGTAAAAGCCCTTTTTATAAAGAAGTTTTTTTTTACTAAAGTTTTTTTTATAAAAAAAAAAAAACTTGAAATTGGATCAAGGGTTTTATAAAGTGCATGTGAAGGAGTTTTAAAATGTTTTATTCGAAGTGTTAAGGGAAAGTTTTTTTTTAGTTTTTTTCTATAAAAAAAACTTAAAATGTGAAAAGGGTTTTTTAAGGATCTTTAAACAAAGAAAAAGGATTTTTTCTAAGAGCATGTGTAAATTTTTTTTTGAGTTATAAAAAAAAAAAAAAAAAAAAAAAAAAAAAAAACCTTAAAGCTGTGATGTGAGATGAAAGTGAAAGTTTACAAGAAATTTTTTGAGGAAGATAATTTTTTAAAATACAAGGAGAAGTGTGGTTGCATAAGACTCACTGAAGAGCAGCAAAAGTTTTGAAGAAGCAAGGTATTTGATGAATATGTAAACTCATATGTTTGTGGAAGTCAGACAACGAGGTCATGGGAAAAGCCAAGAGGCTAAAGCATAAACAGAAGATGTTCGAGATGTTTCTAGATCTGGAAATCAAAAGGCAAAAGGATGCTTATGCATTAAGATGCATAAAAGAATCAGTTGATGAAAGTATACTTCCCTTGATTTCAGATGCCAAGACAGCCAAGGAGGCATGGGATACCCTTCAGAGATGTTTTGGTACAAGGGGGAGCATTGAAGCAAAGGGGAGCTTTAAAGATGAAGATGAAGGTGGATCTGTAGCAGTAGATCTACAACGAAATGAAGAGTTTGTTGAGTCCCACTGTACGCAGTCACAGGTGGCTGATGTCTGCGAAGAAAGTGCAGATGAAGCAGAGAAGCAGCATGAAGATGCTCGTGAACCCCACTGTGCACAGCCACAAGTGGATGAAGAGAATCCAACAACAGAGCTTGCTGACGAAGATCTAAAGATTCCAGCAATAGAGATTGTTGATGAAGTTTTAATGATATCGGCAACATAGCTTGCTGATGAAATGGTAAATCCAATGATTGATATGGCTGATGTAAACTTTGATAATGAAATTTTGGCTAATGATGATTGGTTGTAGATGATGCAACAAAAAGAATATATTGACATGATGCTATTTGGTGAGATAACCCCACTTCAGTTAGTGGAAGACAACCTGTTTGCAGAAGCACAGGTTAGTGGTGAAAAGACAAAGATAGAGATAAAGGCAGATACAAAGACAGAGACAGAGACAAAGGAAGATGCAGAAAAGGAAGAAGAACAACAGAAAGCTCTCATTGCAGAGCAGAAGGAAGAAACAGAGAAAGCAGTAGAGACAGAAGAAAATAAAGTTGTCTGCAAAGGGAAAGCAAAAACAGAGATAGAGGAAAAAGCAAAAGAGGAAACACAACTGAAGAAAGCTCTCATTCCAGAGAAAAAAGACCAGAACCAATGTCGTTCTGCAAATATTTTTAATTCTAACATTGATTTTCAGTGTGCAGGTACACAGATTAATTATGAAGAAGAGCTAAAGTTTATTGAAACATGGCTTGCAACACCATGTCTTGATGAAACCTACACAGAAGATGTAGATATGAATGATGAAGATGACATGCATGATGAACATGTCAATGAAATTTTCATGCATTGGAGTTTTGAAGAGATAAGATATTATTCTAATCCTATGTTGCAGAAGATTGATGATGAAAAGAGCACTACAGAAGACAATATGTGGCAGCAGCCCACATTTCTTGAAGATGTCCAGAACATGCTTAGACATTCTGGAACAATAGAAGACCTTCACCAGCAAATGAAGAAACAAAGTTCTCAAGGATACAGCAAAGCGAAAAATCCGAAACAATTTAGAGGCTACAGAATTTGGAAGAAGAGAAGAAGAAAACCAAATCTATTTGAAGTCAAACTTTTTTAAATTGTAAACCTCGCTGAGACATAGACCAGCAGGTATCTTAATTAAATTTTTTTTTTAATGTGGTTGAAATTAAAGGGGAGTGTTAAAGAACGTAATCTCAACCACCTGCTAGGTGTCGAATCTGTCAGTCCAAGTGTCCTAGTTTAGTTTCAGTCAGTCCAGTTTAGTCGAGTTTTTCTCCAGTTATTTATTGCTGATGTTTCCAATGTAATCTATTTAATCTATTGGTAATATTGTGAAGAGCAACTCTCTGCTCCAGTTCGTTTTCAGTGTTTCAATTCTTGTCAAGTACGTATCAGTTAAAATAAGTCCACTTTGAAATTATTAGGGTATAGAGGAATGAAAACCAGAACAAAATATTTAGTGTCTAGATAATTGGATTTTAGAAAGTCTTCAATAACAAATAAAAGCGTAATTTGTTATGTTTCACGGAATGTTGTTAAATTAGGCCGTGTATCCGAAGATATTACTACAAAGTGGTTCCTGCAATGGCTAGAATTGCAAATTGGCCAACAAATTGGTAACAAATTGGCCATGTCAGTCTTTCAGATAGCGGAACTCACGAATGGGTTAGAGGGGAATGGGCAACAGTTTTGTTGGGCACTGAAATCTTCTGTGGTGGTCAGCGAGGGATTCATTTCCTTGAAGTATATACACACTCTCAGTGTCTAGTGACAACCTGCCCACTAATATGTTTGCTTTAAAGCTGGGAACGAGTCCATCAAGGCTCTACTGATTGCACGAGACTACGTCCTCGTCTGGAAAATTATATTGTCTCTATAAATTTAAAAATCTATATCGTTCGCTTATTAGCATCAATTGTCCATGCACTTCTTCTTTACTGACATTAGTAGTGTTTGTGCTTCTCAGTCTTAACCGTCCATGCTCTTCTTTCTTTATTAGCATTATTAGTCTTTGTGCTTTTGTAATTTGTGACGCAATGTGAAAGTTTTAATATTTTCATAAATATAAGTTTTCTCGTTTAGTCTGATAGCAAAGCGATCTAGTGTTCAGTGTTTAATTTAACTTATACATTATGGTGCATTGATGCATATTGTGAAATCAAATGATGATAGAAATTACCTGAACTTTAATTTTGAATTCAAATATGCTTCACTCCGCCATGTTTCATATTTTCCCTGTGTCACATTTCCTATTTTTTTCAGACCAGATAGTTTGTAATTGTTCAGGACCTTTCTTTCAATTTATTACATCAGGCTCTCAATTTTGTAAATGCTTCTTGTTCCATGGCCTTAGGCGAATGCACCGATTTTCATTGTGTCCATAACCCATAGCCCAGGCATCCTCTTGTAGGAACTCAACTCATGTATTGATCTAGATTCAAACGAATTTTTCATCCAGTTGTATATTGTATTGTTTCAGAGTCTATGTACATTATCACTATTGACGTGATAACTAGGGTCATTGAAGCAACCACAAAGCATGAACAAAGTCACTACAACACTGTGTATGATGGATCCCATCTTGACACGCTTCAAATATGAAGGGTACGACAAGGACTTCATATGAAAAAAATTGCTTGCTAATGCGAAGAAATCCTACAAAAATTTTCAACAAGAGTTGGATATGAAAGCTACATCTCTAAATTAAAATTTGATTTTTATGATGTACAAATTCATGCCAACCTATTTGATTATGTTGATTCTGCTTGGCCTTCAGCTTGCACATCTGTCTCTCCTTGCTACGCTCTTTATTTCAGAGCTAATATGAAAGCTACATGTCAAAGTTAAAAAAATTATTTTTATGATGTACAACTTCATGCCAACCTGCCTGATTCTGTTTGGACTTTTGCTCGCACATCTGTCTCTCCCTACTACTCTCTTTATTTCGGAGCTCAGAAACCAGGCCTCGATGAAATGCCTGCAGGCACATATCAATGTGAGGGTCCTAACAATCAATGTACTCGAAAAAGTAGCAATGCAGATTGAATTTATTTGGTTGATGCAGTGCTAACCCCAACGATATAGCCTGAGTCCGGTGAGGTCCATGAGACAGACAATGAAGATGACGAACCGTGGAAGCTATTCGCCATCTACGGTCAACCAAAAAATTAGTGCAAAACATTTTCCATGTGTGCGTTCTTTACTTTCCAGATTGGCTTGCATGGTTTGGACATGAATATCCATAGAGACGGTGGAGACATGGAGACGGAGCTCTGCGAGCGGTGGTCCACAGCGTCGATGTGGACAGTGGAGAAATGGAGACAGAGCTCTGCGTGTGGCGGATGGTGGAGAAATGGAGACAGAGCTCTGCACGCGGTGGTCCACAACACCGATGTGGACGGTGGAGATATTGAGGACCGTTAGAATGATTTAAACGAACAATTTAAACTCACTCACATGTTAAAATATTATTCGTCGGAAGGGCAATATGAAAGATTTGTGATTAACTGGGGTGAATAGTGTTTGTTCACCCCATGCCCGCAAATATAACGCCTCTGGCGTAATTAGGTAGTTAATATTATTAATGGTATACTTAATGTGTTTTACACTCATTCTCCATTAAAGTCCTAACTCTAAGTGCGGAATTTTAACTTGTCTTTTCCCTATCACGTCGTCGTCTAACGCAGTTGAAATTTATGGTTGACATAAATATCTCTCAAGCTTCCTTGCATCATCTGAGAAATTGAAATTGAAATTTTAATTTTAACGTCCACGAGACTAAAAATAGTCTATGGGACTATAGTTCTCTATTTTTTTCCTTTTGCATTTCAGTCCTTTTCTTATTCAAATTGATGATGAGGTGGCCCAACCTTCCAACAATCTCATCACTGAAAAGACAATGCGAAGAAACTGATGCTAACATATTCCCATAACTTTCTCTGATGTCTTTGAACACATTACATTCCAAAATGAAATGTTTTTCCGATTCCACTGCCCCAGACGTGCAAAATGTACACACTCGTTCTTCCCAAGCTTCTTTAGGCCTTTTCCATCGTCATGTTTCACACGGAAGATGATGCGAGTTGATTCTTAATTGAGCAATAAGAACCTTTTCCCTCCACAGAATGTTAGCTCCAATGTACTATTTTTTGTTGGAGATCATATGTAGGGTTGAATTCTTCAATGTAGTACTTCTTCTTTCTACCCAACTCTTTTCCCCATACCTATTTACAAAACTTCTCCATAACAAATTTCTTTAGCTCCTTGCTATTTGTGGGACAAGCATTAAGGTAGATATTCCATTTTTGCATCCATGTGCAGTTTTGTCTCATCCATGTTTTCTTTCTTTCACTCATGCCTTCCTTGAAGATAACATTACGCCATCTACCTACTCCCATTTTCTCAATTATTTTTAGATATCTTATGAGCCGCACCATAGCAATTACTTCGATGGGAGTTGCTACTGTTTCACTCAACATTATTTCATAAAGTACCGAACTTTTTATTTTGAACTTGCTCATGATCAAGCGTTTTTGGATTTTCTCGATTTGCTTCCATTTTGAGACAGGGGTGTTGCTAGCCCACAATTCACACCCATATAGCATCACTGGACAAACTAGGAGTCCAAAAAGAACTTTAATCGTTTTCCAATCCCATAAATCTAAATCTCTACATCTGTTTTGAAGAGCATATAAGGCTTTCCACCCTCCTAAAATTCTCTTCTTTTTGCAGTCCTCCCAATTAATTTTGTTGTTGAAATCGATCCCGAGGTATTTGTACACATTTACTTCTTCAAGAGTGTTGCCTTCAAAAAAGAATGTATACTGACGTTACTTCCTTTTATTAGAGAAAATCATTATCTTGGTCTTGCTAATATTGACTTGCATCCCCACTGCTCTACAAAAATGCTCAAGGGCATATAGGTGCATCTGCAATCCATGGGCCGATTTAAAAATCAATACAAGATCATCAACATATAAAAGAAGATCTATCACAAACTCCCCCAACCGAACACCATCTCCACCTTGCACATTTAGCCACTCTTCTAGTTTATTAAAATATAAACCAAAAAGAGTAGGGGATAGAGGGCAACCTTACTTGACTCCAATGTCACTTCTAAATCTTTCTGAAATACCCGTTGAGGTTCTAATTTTGACTTTCACCTCTTCATAAAGTATATGGACAACAACCCTATAATGCAAAGGAATTTCAAGTTCTTCCATTCTACACCACAACTAATCTCTAGGGACTGTGTCAAATGCCTTTTTGAAGTCAACAAAATAGCAGAATACTTCTTTCTTACCCCCCCAAACCTTTTCAATAATGTGTCTCAATGTGATGGCGTGATCCACTGTAGAATGCTTCGGCCTAAAACCCGCTTGTCCTTTTTCCCTCTTTTCTTTTACTTCTGCCCAGGGACTAATTCTATCTTCTACCATGTTGCTGAAAAGCTTTACAAACAAATGATTGATCATAATCGTTATATAATTGGATGAATTATTAATGTCTCCACTTTTAAAAGGGGGTATTGCTATGCTAGTTGTCCAGTCTCTTGGGAATCCTTGTTGAATGATGTTGTTGAATATTTCCATGTTGTGCGGTGCAAGAGTGTTCCTTCCCTATTTTAGATACTCTACTTTAAGTTCAACCCAGTCTTCTTCCTTTGTTGTTTTCAGTGTTTTAATTCCAATCTCCACCTCCTGTAATGTGAAGAGCTTTGTAGTTGTGTTGAGCCTTGGGGGAGGCTCAACCTCTGATTCTTTCTCATAGAGTTGTCTTGCATATTCAAACCATTGATTAGTTGTAATATTATTTTCGATTTGCTTCTTCCTTGGTTGAAGTCCCTGCCAGAAAAGTTTTGGGTTATTCTTGCCTACATATATTAACTCTTCTCGACTTGTTTGCATGAACTCATCTTTTTTCCTTTTTAGTATCTTCTTATATAACTTTACATTAATCTTCTCCTTGCGTGTCTTTTTCAAGTTTCTCCTTGCCATTTTGCATTCTTCATTAAACTAAGCATTTACATGAAAACAATTTGATTCTAATTTCCTATTTTTTGCTCTTTTGCACTTCTCAAGTGCCCTTTGCATTATATTTGTTAACTCATGACTGTTGAAGCTTTGGAAACTGCTTTTCTCTTTCTGAATTAATCTCTCCAACATTGTCTTGAAGATAGTACAATTTTCTTATGTTAAAATAATTTTGCCCCTTGGTAGTGATTGCCGAGAGCATTGGGTTTTTCTCTTATGTTTCCTTTCTTCTACCTATGATACCTTCATATAAATTGGGTTATGGTTTGATTTTAAGTCCCAATTATGCTCTCCAATCTTAACTTCACTTATCTTTTCTATCAAGCTTTGTGAACAAATCACATAATCAACGACACTTTCTCCATTGTATGTGTTGCAAGTGAAGTTCCCAGACCCTTTCCACATGTCTAGACCATTGCAAATAATTAAGTTGAAAGCCCCACACAGTGTAAGCAATTCCTCTCCAAAATGATTGCTAACTTTGTCATCTTCTGAACATCTCATCCATTGGGGATTCTGCTCTTCAGTGAGCCAAATAGGATTATGATCCTCTTTGCAACAAATAATACTAGCTTGCGGATTTGTTGTTCTAGCATTAAAGTCGCCCACTAAAAGCACTTCTCCGTGTTGATAGTACGTAGCAATATCTTGCTTTAAAGCTGCATACAAATCGTTGCTATCTAGCCCCTTATTTTTGTAAGTTTTTGAGACTTGAGGGGCAAAATAACATGCTGCAATTCTTATGTGATTCTCATTCTCTGATATTTTAAACCATAAATATTGTTTATTTTCATCTTCTTTCATTAACTGAATGTGACGACCTTCCTTTTCTTTCACTAAAATTAGTATTCCTCCATATCCTTTGCCATTTTCTGCTACCTTGTTCCAACTGCTAACTTCAAATAACTGTCAAACACAAGAGTTTTGCAACCATTGTGTTCATGAGTTTCCGTGAGACAAATTATGTCTCTAACTTCCGCAATATGCCCTAACCCAGGTCCCCTCCTCCAAGGGTAGCCTCTACAATTCCAAAAAACTAAACTTAGGTAGACCTGGGTAGAATTTGACTGCTACGCAGTTTGACACATAAGACTCAAATTTAAGTCTTCACCCCTTTCCATCCATGTTGCTCTTGTTTTTTTCCTCCCTATTATCGAGTTCTCTGTTTTTTCTTTACTGTCAGCTTGCTGCCCTGTTTTGTCCTTTGTCCCAAACACTGCAATAACTGCTTTACCATTGTACAACCATTGCCTAATTTTCTTCACTTCTTCCCTTCTCTCCTCTTGTTTATTTTTTGTTAAACCTTCATCTAGGAAGAAGCGTGAGCCTTTCAAGAGTTTCTTTTTGCTCAAGAGATAGTGTTTGTCTTGCACGGTTGCCATGGTTACTTTTATGGGATGAGGCCTCTCTTCACATATCTTCCCCACCCTCCTTGCTTGGAAAATTTTCCCTTTCCAAAGTAGTTTATCTTTCAGAAAGTCCCATTTTCAAATTGAGAGTACTTTCATTCCTCCCATAATCTGTTATTCCCATAATAATAAAGTTTTTTTCCCTATCTTTTCTTTCTTTGTATTCTCTTTCATGTGCTCTACGAGCACTTGCATTTTCTTCTTCCCCTATCTTTATGTGACCGTTAGCGTCTTCAACTCTATCTAATTCAATAGAACTTAACATGGATGTGGAACAGAACTTAAACTAATTCATCAACGCTCGAACACTCTGTTTTACCAGCAAGCACTCTGGGAGTCTGGTTGTTATCCGGACTCGTTAGACTTTCGTAACCTATACTTGCCACCTACCTAAGATGAATTCTACTCATGATTATTAGATTTGATGGTGAATGACATTAGGAATATTTCATTAGAGCCCTCTTTCACATTACTTTATAATTAAACTACTTTCGGGTTGTTTTTGTTGACGTGGAGTTCTCTTCTCAAGATTATATTTAAAAGATTTTATGCAATTCCTCAAGACTATGTTTAAAATATTTTATGCAACCAATTCTCCAAGGTTCAAATTCAATTATATAGTAAAATAAAATTTGCGGCATATTAAAAGTACTTTTTGTAATTGATTTCCATTTGTATATATTCCCACTGGTGGTCGTTTCGTTTATAATGCCATTATGCCACACTCTTTATAATGCCAGAAGGCAGATAGGCGTTCGCAAAGAATAAATATATTTTCATAATTCTCTAAACAAACACGGGAATGATGGTCAAATTTAACGGTAAAGGATATTCAAGAGAGACTAGAGAGAAATTTAAAATGGGGTGAAAAAAATAGACTCACTATACGAAGTTTCACCATTTCTTGCTTCTCTCATGGAATATTAAAACCCTTTGTGTCGATGGTTTATATAGTTATATATATCTTATTAACTTGTAAAAAACGCATTAAATATAATAAAACTGTAAATAAAATCTGGCTTATATAGTTATATATATCTTATTAACTTGTAAAAAAATGCATTAAATATAATAAAACTGTAAATAAACTCTGTATTTAAGAAAAGGACAAATGAGAGAAACAAAAATTCAATGGGATTGAAAAACTTGGACATTAGAGTACCTTAAACTTGTTGGATTTGATTGTACATACAATAATAGTAACGCTTGTGTGAGATTTCCATTGAGATTTCATCTAGTTATTGAAATTTATTGTGTTAAATACATAACGTACTGCAAGACCCAAGTGTGAGATCTTCGGTCCAGATTTTCATGTACTTATTGTGTTTTATAAATGGTGTATTGATGATTATAGTGCTAATAGACTTTCCACACTAAGAATTGAACCAGTGAGAACTGACGTTGGTGTTAATTATATTTACCAAACTCTTCATGACCGGGCCTGGTCTTTATTTTGTGGAGCTCATTGGTTATCGTTTCCATCAATGCAGAATAAACTGATGGATTTGTATTGGAACGTTCTGGTGGCATTTTGAGTGCCAGAAGAGTCCCACTAATATTGGATGAATGGAGCAACATTTCAAAATGCTTTCTAAAGCTGCCTCGCAAAGTTGCTGATTCCCAGAACAGAGTAAACCCACCGATCCAAAAAATGGATTCACCATCCCACCACAGACTTCATATAAAAGAGACTTGAATATCGTTCATATAAAATCCATATTCAAGTCTCTTTTATATGAAGCCACCACAGAGGAGGGTGGAGCAGATATGGAAACTAAATATGTGTTCTTTGCCTCGGTCTTGACAACTTCCATGACTGCAAGCGAGAGCATTCTCTGGTGCATGGACATTGAGTGCGTGTTGAAAGGAGGGACATATGCATGAAAATGTAAGTCCTTTCTCCAAAACTTCGAAACAGATAAACAGAAAATGTAAGTCCTTGTGGTCTCTATTTGGATCGGAGTGTTGAACACCTTAAGCATAATTGCCGATTGAAATTCTACATTTGTGGAAGCTTATTTGCAAGATTGGATGACGGGTTACAAGGAATATTAAACTCTTTCTTTTTACATACTATGAGGCATTTGGAGTAGAAATGCATGTATTTTTGAAAATATTTTATTAGACATCAATCACATTTGTATAAAGATATGTGCATACTTCAATGAAATCCGAAATGTGGCAAATAAGAGATTTATGATGGGTTACAAGGAATATCAAACTCTTTTTTTTTACATATTATGGGGCTTTTCGAGGAGTAGAAATGTATGTATCTTTGAAAATACTCCACTAGACTTCAATCACATTTGTATAAAGATATGTGCATACTTCAATGAAATTGGAAGTGTGGAAAATAAGGGATCTCTGAGATGCATTCCACTGGTGAATATCTGGAGCAGATACCTTGCGGGGGTTTTTGACGTGTTGCAAACAAAAATATTGTGGCAGTGGGACATACATTGTCTTAAAGCCTAGTCATTTTTTTCCATTTCTACTATAAGAGTGTGTTGGGCTCCAACACTGAGGCGAAGATCATTGCTCTTTGTGGGAGTCTTATATTGTGCTAAATGGTTATCCATAGAGAAAATGATGTTTTTGGAGTCTCAAAAGCGGTAATTGAATGGGCTATGGAGATGTCTTCCTTTGACCCTCCTTTGCTCTTTTACTGAATCAAAATAATTAGGATGTTGATTGGTCAATTTTGTAGAGTGACATTTTCCCATATATACTGGGAACATAATGGAATTGTTGATGCTCCATAAAAAGTTGGACACAAATATCATTCAGGGGAAATCATATACTCTACCTTCTACAATGATAGATATCAATGGACCATAAAAATCCATTTCACATAAGTTCTTTTTGCTTATTACATATCTTTTTGTTTCCCATAAGTAGCATAATTGTCATAATCAAATTGAGATGTAGTGAACATATATGTTTTCATCTAGTTTGATTTGTTTCAGAGATAAATTTCAAAAACTGGGATATGTGATAACAATTTTGTGCTTATAGTCAATTCACTGAAAATGGTGATTTTTTTGTAAAAAATGTCATTGGTAAACAACTTATTATTAATATAAAATACTATTGGTTTTTTCTTTTATGAAAAAAAATGAAATAAAAAAAATAAAATAAAATCATAGTTTAAAATATTTAAACAAAAAAAAACTTAAGGTTTCAGTTTTTTTTGGTTTGTTAATATGTTTGTGATATTTGTGATCATATCTATGATTTGTGGGGTTAATTTGTGATAAAAAAAATATTATCCACGAAAATTTAAATTGTCAAAATTATTATTGGATTTGGATTACAGTAACTTTTAATGTTGTTGGATTCTTATGGTTTCCTTACAACTACCATAAATTTAGATCTTTGGCCACCTTAGAAAATCATTAATGAGAATTGACTCTCTGAAAAGAAAAATATGAAAGTAAGCTTTAATGCATTATTATCAAACCAATTTTTTATATTTTTTCTATGTTCAATCACATTTTGGGCAACTACTTCAAGGCATTCCTATAATTTCAAGATTAGATCTTCAACAAATATAAACCTTGGAGTTCTTCTTGTGGGAAGATCGAGTGGTTGGCATGATGGGAAGTCATTGCCTTCACCTAGTTTCAAAACCTACATGCAACAACATTCTTAACCGTTTATATTTACCTCCACCCTACCTCATATTGGAATTTGATTTAAAATTAAGGTGGAAATTAAAGTAATTTATTTATGGCCAACATTGATTTCTTTTGTTATTACTATTTTTAATTTATTAATATAAATACTATTTTATAATTTTAAAATGTAACATTATAGGACAACATCTACCTCATACTAAGGTGTAGAGCAACTCTCGTCACAATTATTAGGTTGACATGTATAAGTATTTTTTAGGTATTACTATTTATAAATTTAGTTAAAGTGAATACACTGATTGCTATTAAAAATTTAGGTATACATATCAATATTATAAATAATAAGCAAACCCTATTTGAGATCAAGCTAGCTTACTTCATTGAGAGAATTAAAAAATAGACCCTTAGGTTCAAGGATGTCATATTTTTCCATGTTTTAAGGGCTTCAAATTGTCACATAGACACCCTTGAAAACAAGTTCCCAAAATTTTGAAAAGGCAGCCTAAGAAAATAGTTGGGGCATTTCTTTCCAAGTCATTCTCGAGGTTCACATCCAAACTCATTTATGCATGATGAAAAGTATCACACTCATTATTCGACACACATCAATGTACACAAGTTGTCATACTATAACAAAAAGTAGGTGGGATTCAAAGTGCATCACCCTTGTGACATCATCACACATGCTAGACTTTATGCTCAACTAGTATTCTCATTAGGGGAATTATGAGGTCTAATATGGGCCTCCTAAGACAAATTTACAACCAAAATAAACTTTATAAGAACCAATAAGATTCAAGATGATGATGTCAACCATGGGGCTCATTCACCATTTTTGGAGTAAAAAGGTAAAAAGATTAAAAAATAATAAACTAATAAAAACTACTTTTTCAATTCACATTTTCAACTTATCTCCCTAAGTTTTTACTCAAATTTCGAGCGAAAGTACTCGTTGGATACAAAATTTAATTCCTCGTCCAAGGAGTACCTATGTTGCATACTTTCGATGGACTTTGATACACGAAAAATGAGAAATACATGAAAAATCGTGATAGCAATCACGTTTTTCATGTATTTCACATTTTTCATGTAGCAGGATTCATCGAAAGTATGCAACATGGGTAATATTTGAATGAGGAATCAAATTCTACATCCAACGAGTGTTTTTGCTCGAAATTTGAGTAAACCCATAGAGAGATAAGTTAAAAATACGCGTTGAAAAAATAGTTTTTTTTCTTTTTTCCCTCTAAAATTTGATGATGTAATCTAAACTTATTTTATTAATTCCACTATTATTTTATAATTTCCTTAGGAGACCCATTTTATACCTCAAAATTCCCCTAATGAAAGCTTCTGAAGAATTTATGCAAGAGATAGGTGGGAAAATGGCTCAAAGTGTATATGCTTCTAGCGGCGAGACTTGGTAATGGTTAACTCTAGTCTAGTTGGAATCTCAAATAAACAATCCATTTCATATTATGTTGATGTTTCTTAGAGTTTTTTCATACCTTGGTGGTTTTTACCTTACCCTGGTGCTCTGTTGCAGTGTTTGTATGGAATTCATTTCATGTCCTTGTTTAGGGTGCTCATGTTTGCATGGAGCCCTTCCTCAATAGCCTTAGAAGCAAAGGCCCTAGGTTTCTTCATTTTCTAGGTAGTCTCACATTGATGGAGGTGTTGAATCCCACGATTTAGGTTTTGATTGATTGTGAGAAAATAAATTATGGTTGGTTTTTTGTGATCACTTTGTTCTCTAAGTGTGTTGTATTATATCATGATTATTTTTGTATTTTCCCTCTTGGGATGACATTCTAATTGAGTTTATTGTGTCTCCTAATTGGGAAATCTCACTTCAATCTTTTGGAATTGTTCTTTCAATGCTTACTATCTACCCCCTAGTTGGGAGTTTGTGGAAGTTCTCGATCATGGATTATAGGGAATTAAAAGAAATTTATAGACTAATGGGTAGGCATGAGGAATTTATCAACAACTATAAGAAATATATATTCTCAATTACTACTAAGGTTCATAAGAATGAACACCAATGGATATCTCAAAATGCAACTATAGATACTCTTGTGTAGTAAAAGAGGAAAATTCAAGCTTTGAATGTCAAAAGCTCAATGTTAAGGAATATAATTCGTAACTTCAACAAAGTCTCGCACTCTTTGACCACAAATTACAAAATGTTGGTGGATTGTTCCCTTGATAATCTCAAGGAAAAGGAAAGAATTCATCAAAGAATTGAAGATATGGACTTGAACAATTAGTGATCTCATCCCATTAATATCATTCAAAATGAAATTTTCAACAAACATATTATTTATTAGCATTTCATGTTATGTATAATAACATAAAGTTTTGGGTGTTTAAAATTTATTTGTTCTTTTTTCATATATATAAGAACTGTACAAAAATAAAAGATGATCATTTAAAATGACATGACATACTTGCACAAAATAGTGGGTTGATATGAAAAGCAAAGAAAAATTGTATGTGACCATCCTCCACTAATGGGACTGATATGTGATGCAAAGAAAAAATTACTTGTATATGACCACCATTGGTCAACCTAAAGAATGCTCTAGAGAACACTAGAGAATCATAGTGCAAAAGGTAACGAAAATTATCATAGATTAAAAGGAAGAAATATTCCTTCATTTCCTCCACCAGAAAAACCATACCAGTTCGTTGTAGGCAACTTTAAACAAAATCATATGTGTCTTTTCTAGATGATGAAATTCCATAAATTTTGAAGTTCAGGGTATGCGAGATAAATTTAGAGAATATATGAAAAATGTTATTGTTATTTTTAATCATTTTAATTTAACTTATGCTCAACGTGGTTGTTGATTTTTTTTTTAATTTTTAATTTTAAATTTTTTTTTTTATCTCCATCGAACATTACTATACTCGTGTTTCTTGATTTCATCTAAATCTAATGACACTATATTTGAAACATAATGATGCAGCAAATTATGTAAATGAATGGAAGAGGAGTCTAAGCGTTGGGCATCGTTGCAAGAGAAAAAAAAAAAACCAAAATCGCAGGAAGGTTGTGAAGGTGGTTGATATGGATCTGTGAAGACTATAGAATAACTTGTTGGATAATTGTAGGGTTTATGATATATTGATACTAATTAAAATACTTGTTAATTTAGTATTTATTAAAATTTTATTTAAATATGATTAAAATTTAATAAAATCTAATTTTGCTAGGAGAAATACAAATATTATTGTTGGGGCAACTAATTAAAGGATTATTAATATCAACTAAACAAAGAATTCATTAATATTTAAAAAATTATGTTTCATGAAAATTCCCAATCTATATTTAAAACTCATATGAATTATAGATGTATAATATTTCAAGTTTTATTGGTTTTAGGCTAATTTATAACATTATAAATCAATATATTATTGCACAGTACTGAAATTTTACTTTGTGCATGGTTAATTTTTAACAAAATAATGTTGTAAAATTGAGAGCAAGATACTTCAATTGTACCATAATCAGAAAAGCAAAACCAAAGTAAAGAAATTTGAACCTGGAAATCAATTCCTGGAACACAAAGCAGAAAATCTATATTTGTCCATTTAATAGAAACATAATTATACTTTTCATTGTTCGATGCTTTCCGCAAAACCAATGTTGAATTGTTTTTATATCTTGTTTATACATAATAATTATATCTTCTTAGGCCGACATTACAATATTATTAAATTTTTAAGTAGGGTTGACATTAGATTAAATCTATTTATGTTAAATGTTAAACATTTATGCCTACACATCTCCCCCCTATACTGGGTTATAAAGCACCTCTCAGCGCAATTAATCAAAAATTATATTTACATGGATTTTCCAAAATAACCAAGGAGGATTCAGACTTACCTCAACATACTGCTATTGGAAACTAGAACAATAGAGTCCCCATGCATGCCCACAAAAATAACAATTCCCAGAGGCCAAATTACATCAAGGTTGAGACCAGAACTAGCCAATCCCATTACCATGTAGTCCCAAACATTGCTCTCAACAAAATTAACCATACATAAATGTCGTAGACAACTTACGAACAACAAGGAGTCTGACCCGTTTATCAACATAAATAAACCATACATAATTAATGGTGGCTAATGCATAGACAAGAAAACTAAGACAATAACATTGAGACCAACATTCACCCAAGCGAAAAGGAAACCAAACAAAATAACAAATTCCCTACAAAACGAGCCAAGAACCACCATGAAAATCATCAGATTGTAACGCAGACCCATTATACTCATTGATAATTTTTTGAGGATGAAATAATCGCTAGAGACCTTGTACTAGATCCTAGAGGATCCATTGTTGTGGTGAATTCGACACACGGGTGTACGAAATCACACGAGCTTAGAGAGTGTGGTCTACTCTCTAAGCTATTGGTAACAAGCAGAATGTGGGGGAGCTCAAAAGCATAAAACTTAAATAAAATAATATGTTGAAGTATGCTCTGGTTAAAAAACTAAAAATAAAAATACAAAAGAAGCTATAGAGAGTTCCAAACAGTAATAATGCAAACGATGGCTCGATGGCCTCTTCTTATTAAATGTTCGGAATAAAATGAAATCTTACCCACTCGCCAAAGGGCCCCTAGGCAATGGCTCTAGGTACCGATGCAAGGATGTTTGCCTTCCAAGTTCTGCCTTTGATGCAGTCTAACACTCTCTCTCTGCTGTGGTGGACTAAGATGTTGGGTGGCCAACTATCGAGTCCTCTTTAGCTCTAGCTCTGGGTCACACACAATGCTGGTGTTGCTTGGGAAAATTTGGCCAGAATAACCTTGTGATCACCATTTATTCATCTCTTGGTCGGTTTATATAGGTGAGCTTCAAATCCTCCTTCCCTCCCTTGGTACATGATGGATGGTGACCCAAGGGAGAGGTGTGATTCCATTGTGTGCTCAAATATTCTTTTGTGTGCTCACATAATGTCTAAGGAGGCACTGGTGGCTGTCCTTAGGCAACTTTCACATAAGGAGTACCTGTCCTTTGCTTGTTGTGGTCTTAGAAAGTGACTTTTTTCCATCTCCAGGAATGCGCGCTTATCGGGCAAAAGGGCGAGCAGAAGGCGCTCTTCTCGAAGGGAAAAGCGCGCATTTGAGCATTTATGACTAGTTCAAATATGATTTTCTCAAAACCTTAGATATTTTAAATACTTCTTTATTCCATAATGTATTCCTATCCTGTAAATCCTTAGGCTTGACATTAATTGAGGTCGTCTTCTGTTGTACAATTTTCCAATGTTAACAATTTCCCCCTAATGTGTGAGGTCTAGGAAGAACTGTATAGTCGAAATACATTATAGTTTCTTTTCTGTATTATATGCAGAGAGAGAGAGAGAGAGAGAGAGAGAGAGAGAGAGAGAGGCCTGCGTGTACTTTTGGAATCGACAAAACGTTGCACCGTTTTCGAGATAACCATGGCCTAAGGGACCCCCTGCAAGCAGACAAAATATACAACATATTTACACAATTTCAACGAGGTGGGCATGTCCCATGCTCGTGATGCTATGGCTAGTTAAACAAAACTGACAGATACATGTGTTATATTTGTCACTACTGTGGTAGTGATGCTAGTGGTTGTTGAGGACGACTGCTGACGCCCTCAGGGGCGTTTTTTCTTTGACAATAGGTGGAATGTGGTACCCATATGCATAGTATTGGTATGGCATATCACTGCGCAATGTACACATATGTACTGGTTGTGACCTTCCCGTGTAAGCATTGTTGTCAGAGACGCTTATAAAGGCACGGGTCTTCGACGGATCTTGATCAAAGTGCAATGGTTGTAAGGTACGATACCATCATGACATGAAATCTTTTGTTGTAGTCGAATGTCAAGAGGATCGTCGACATCTATGGACAATGATGTATCCCATAGTGCCACCCAAGGATACCCCTTTGCATCGGGAGGGGTCATCCAAGGTACTGCTTTCTTTTTGGAAAAGAGGCGTTGAGGTCGACAAAAAGGAAGCCTTAACCGAACCATGATGGGTTTAACATAGGCATGTTGGTGAGCGGTAGCTGAAAACGGATGATGGGGATTCAGTGGCCTGAGGTCGAAGTATACTTGAGCAGCTTGGCGACAGTCATAGGCATTTCTGAAGGGAAAAGTCCCTAGAGTCGGTAGGACCTCCAGGGCAGGTATGAACCGGATATGATTGTCGTAATGGTGCGTGCATGGGGGGGGTGAAATACTTTGACCAAGGGAGATGGGGGACTATTTCCATGGGAGAAAAGGTGAAATATAAGGGCGAAGTGGTGAAGGGCATCGTTTTTGGTCTTTGTACACTAACCAAAAGAATAAATGGGGTTTGGTTTGTACAAAACACAGATACGGGTACCCCAAAACATGAAAGAGGGTCGCTCACTGAAGGTGTGAGGATGGTGTTTTTATGGGGGTAGGGGTCCCATTGGTTGGTCTCATGTGTGGGGTTGATGAAACGGAAGATGTCACATATGGGTTTATGTTGATGGAGGTATGGCGGGCCAAAGGCGATGCGCGGAGGTGCGCTTTCATTCTGCTTATACAACCCGATCGTCCAGGAAGGGGGTTGAGTTTAAATGGTGAACTTGACCTTATGCATGATATGTGGATGGGCATGAGGTGCTTCCCGGACTAAAATGGTATGGCCATGGCATCACTTGTGGGGTGATGTATGGTACTTTGGATGGCGATCGCCATGGAGGGGAGGCTTTACTGACCATCACGGACGCTTATCATATGCAAGGTGTGGTGATGATAAACGTGGTCAGGTATGAGGACCCTATGGTTTATTTCTAATGGAGAAATGATGTCAGGATATGCAAAGTTTTCTGGGACTCTATCATGCTGAGGGTAGAATTATACCTGCTCTGAAACTTTCAGTGGGTGGCGCTGTGAATGGTTTGCAGGTTCTTCCTGCAAAAAACAACTACCTCAAGTGAAAGCATCTTATTTTCATCCAATATTATTGAAAAACATGAATTTTGGGAAGGAAGATGGGAGGGTGCATACCTGCCGGTGCTTGAAAAAATATTTCTTCGGAAAGCGAATGTGGGGCATCGCTTTCGTTCTTCATGGTATACTGATGATGGTGGAACTTACGGTTTGCAGAACGAACCTTCTGATCTCCTGTTATGGACCTCCGAAGTTCTGAAAAGGGCGATAAATATGGGATTATAGCCCTTATCCTATTAATTTGTACTTGCTGAGTTTTGGGAGATTAGAGGTGATAGCATAGCCTTTCTTGCTATTGCGTTCAACCTGTGTATCGAGGATTAGCAATATTATGTCGAGGTAACTTCCATGACGTCCTGTATTTCAATTTTTTCAGTTTGGTGATGCCGGGGGCCGTACAAATTGGGTTTGTACGACCTCAAAGGGGATTTTTGTCCTAGATTGCGTGGGTGATCTAGGCAAAGAGGCACCCCCATTGCACCTATTTTCGAGGCACAGTCACGCGAAGGCGCACTGTTCCTTCCTTTTTGAGCGCAAGGGCAGGGTTCTTGCAAAAACTTGGGTTTTTTGTTGTCCCCTTTGATGTTTCTCCTCTGTACTGATGGGTGCCTATTGTTTGGTAGGTTGGTGTGGAGAGAACGAGATTGGCTCGAGATCCGGACCACTCTGGCTGCTGATGTTGGGGCGCACCGTCAGTTGGTCGCATGGGGCCTTCTGAAATTTGCTGAAAACGAGTTCCTTCGATCACAGGACCGATTGTTACGTTATATCATACAACATTGGTGCAGGAGGCGCAACATGTTTGTCCTGAGGGGGAAAAACTTGATTATCTGTCCAGAGACGAATATATACTTTGTGACTGGATTACTGCCTCAGGGCGAGGCGCTGAGGTATTCACTTCCTGTTGGACGAGTGAACATGGACAAGTTCCAAAGGAGGCATTGCGGTGGTGTGCCTCTTACTGAGGGGTGCATCAATATCGCATCAGTGACAGATGTGGCCGAGCGGTGTGCTTTGGCCATTATTGTGCGACTGGCGGGGTCATTTGTGGCTCATCGGGCATCAGGCCCACAGGTGGGAGTTTTATGCCATTTGAGGAACAGGCATTTTTTTGATTTTTCTTGCTTCTGCTTCGATGGTATGGTGTCTCAACTAAATAGGGTCCAACGTGGATCCAAATCATTTGCATACGCTAGCATCTTATGTAGCATTATGTACGAGAGGGTCATGCTGCTGAGGCCCGTGGTGGCTGTGCCTATTGGGGGGCCATGGGAGCCACGCATGAGGAGGTGGGCTCCAGTGATGCCATGCGACGGTGGTGGCATGGTGGGTTGTTATTGGAATGATACAATGGAGGCATGGTTTGAGGCCAATCCACAGATGTTTTTTCCATACCCGTACACGAGGATGGACTTTCAGGGTGATCCAGATATTGGTCTCCCTTTCGGTTATGTTTGGGGTCTCGCAGGTATGTGCTATATTTCTGCATTTAATCGATTTTTTGTGTACTTGAGTGTTTTTTTATTGACACTGACATTATTTTGGTTACTCATGCAGATGTTGGCGAGGTGGGACACCCAGTGGACCGACTGGTGGGTGGGTCATGATCCTCTACCACGATCGCCAGGTGGTCGGGGAGGAGGTGCCGTAGGTGGACCGGGCGAGGTTGCCGGTGGACCTGGCGGGGATGGTGTTGGACCTTTTGGTGAGGGCAGCAGCTTGGCTGTAGCTGAGGTAGTAGCCGAGAGAGCTTGTGCGGATGCGGCTGAGGTGCACATCGCAGTACTTACGGCTCAGGTGGCCGCTTTAGAGGACTTCCGAGGTTGAGTAGATCGTTTCACCCACGGGGTGCCTACCTGAGGTTTTATGGATGATCTCGAGGAGGTTTGGCTAGAGATGGTGATGGCTTGTGAGAGGGAGTACTGGCCCACTCTACAACGGGTAGCTGTTGCAGTGGTGACAGCAGCTCCGGTGTTGGCACCAAGAGCAGTGGTGGGCCCAAGTGCTCCTCTTGAGGGGGCACCCCCCTAGAGTAGATTTGTACATAGGGAAAGCACCCGTTATGAGGATGCTTCCCTTATTTTTGATGACCGTTGTATTTTTGGGCTGGCCAATGGGCTAATGATACTATTTTTGTACTCCGATACACATATTTTTTGATATATATATGAGAGATCTTTTTTTTTTTTTTTTGTAGCTCTACATGGTGTGTTATTTATTTCGGTTTATGCATTTTGTGTTATGTTGATGGATATATATGTTTTTGGCTTTTTACGTATGATGGTTTATTCGCGATGCATTCCAGTCTAGGATATTGTTAGCTATGCGATTAGCTATTTGGTTTTGATTCCTTGATACATGTGAGAATGTAAGATAATCAAATTATCTGCTTAATCTTCTGGCATGCAAATATTTTCTAAATAGGTTTGCGTCTCTGTTTTCAAATGTTTGGTTTAACTGTGATACCACTAACTAGGAATCTAGGTAGACATGCATATGGCGGATGCCTTGATGGAGGGCCTCGCACATAAGTCCGATAACGGTGTCATATTCTGCCTGATTGTTGGTTGCTGATATGATGCACACGATGTTTGAACACAGTGGTGATTGGTCAGGGTAGTAGATGACCCAGGCAGCTGCAGCTAAGTTTTGAGACCATTGCGATGCTTCATTAGCAAATCCGAAATAGTGTTCAAGTTGGTGATCCATGGTGATATTTTGAGCACGTTTAGGTTTTTGGGTCAAAAATATTTTGGTATTAGGATTTTTGTGTACTCTAACTCCAGGGGATAAGGGCTACAGGGGCCCTTATGGGTAGAAATTCTTGAGGTAAAGGCCATTGATGGGGTTAGTGAGGTAGGTCCCGTCCGGTTCCGTCAAGATGTATGCCCCCTGCCAGAGACAATTTTTGATGATATAGGGCCCTTTCCACAAGGTTTCGAACTTTCTTGGCCCTAAGGCTTCTTTTGCGACATCATATCGAAGGACTATCTCTCCCTCGGTAAATGAGCGAGGGGTGATGTGGTGGTCGAATGATACTTTTACCCTTTTTTTATGGGTTGCATTGTGTTGCAGCGATTTTTGCCTGTTTTCGTCAACTAGCTCTAGCTGTACTAAGTGATGTTCTAGAGGTTGGGTGTCATCAAGGAGTTCGATGGCGTTATGTAAGTTCGGGATCTCACGGAAATCTATGCAAAGGCGTAAGGTGCCTTGGTCTTTTGTGACAGGAATAAAGCGGGATTCCTGTGACGAGGAGGTGGTTGAAATCCTGTTTTGGGCATGCAATGACACAAGTCGTATGTGATGAATTGTGTCGCTGGCATGCAGCGGGGGAAGGATCTCAGTAATGGAGTCCTGTGTGAGCCAATGGTTGGCTTTCTCGCTAGGATAGTCAATTTCCGGTAGGTGGAATTTATTTTTATTACAGAGGTGCTTGAATGCTTGTAGCAGCGGACATTCATCCAGCGCATGATTATGATTGGTGCAAATGGTGCAAGGTATCACAATGTTGAAAGAGTAGATAGTGTGAGATTCTACACTACTGGATGTTCCAGATGTGGACGCTTGGAAGGGTTGGTTGTAGACCAGGTCGTCTTCTGTTTCCATTTTTGCGTTGTAGGTTGAGACTTGCCTCCCTTTTTGGTGGGTGGTTGACTTAATGCTGCTCTAGCTGCTCTCAGCTTGGGGAGATGCGTGCAATTAAATGTATGATGAAAGTGTGAGAAAATTCAGCAGTAAGTGCATGTGATCTTCTCTTAATTATAGAGAAGTTTTTGAGGAAGAGGAGAGATTATGCGGAGACTATTTGCAAGGGGTTTGAGTTCTCTGCATTGGTTGATTCGGTGATCATTTAGATCACATAGGCCGCATGTTATCGTAGGCTTGGTCTGGGGTATACATGATTGGTGTGTGGTCTTATCAGGCTTAACACACCACTGCGGTGGTGGGGACATTGAACCGAGGATGTATCTTTTATGCCATTCTTGGAGATCACTCATCCTCTTTTCTACGGCATTAATCATGTCGATAGTGGGACGGATCCGTGGGACATAAGTACAATGTCGATCATAATGATTAACCTGACATATCAGGAAATATATTCGTGATATGGGGGTCCCATCGTGCTTGGTCTGAGGCCAGGCGGGGTACCAACGTCGTAACGCTGCTAAGTCAGGGCAGTGGACTACTATGTGGTCTGTCTGCTTGCATAACGTGCATGCGGGTGGGTTTCATGAAGTGCCTTTAGGGGTAACTAGGGGTTCCCCACTCGGTTGTTCTTCGACTGACAAGAATATGATAGACCCACTCATCTCCTCTGCTTGGGTCATGGAGCTGCCGATGGATTCAGCATCCATATCATCTTCTTGGGAAAGATGAACTATGGTTGAGCAGAGGCTAGCAAGGGCTAGCCAGAAGCAAGGTATGTGGTGACAATCCTCCAATAGGTGATTTTCGGTGCATAACAGGCATGTGAATTGGGCTGCCCGTAGCCCCACGTAGTAAACTCTTTTGATTGGATACCATCTGTGAATGAGTTCCAATGCGGCATACTCTTCGAGGTAGTGGCCATGTTCATCGCATAGTGTGCAACATATAATGGGCATTACTGGGGGGTGCTCTACGTATCGGTGCTCCTCTTGTAAGTATAGGATGGTATGCGGCTCGTCATTGATAGACTGGATGGAGGGATCCTCTTGATAGGATCGCTCGATCGCGTGTAAGGCGTCCCTATACCATGGTATTTCTGGAAAATGGTGGGTATAATGCCCATAGTTGTCACAGAGGGTGCATGCATGATTGGTACGCAGCGGTTTGCCTATACTTTTGGTGGCAAGTTCCTTTTTATGGGAATGTCATTTTGAGGGGGCTGCCTCGCAGTCGAGGAGTGGTTTTAATTCGTCCGACTCCAGGAATATGTGGGTAGGGTGTCCTGTGACATCACATATAGCGCAGGCTGATTCCATTTGCATGGTGGGGGTCATCACTTTCTTTCCTTTCTTGGTGATTTTATTTATCATGGTCACCGGTTTCGCAGTGGGAATTTCCCTTGAGGGGGCAGTTTCGACTGCTACTTGGGTAGGTTGGGGCTCCTCGGGACTGGGGGGCTTTAACCCAAACATAGTAACGTTGGTAGCTGGAATTCCTGGAGGAGGAACGAGATACCACACTGGGAATGCCAATGATATATTGGGTAATACCAGCGTTTCCAAGACCTGCTGGGAGGTGAAGCCAGGAGGTGGGTAGAGGAAAGGAGTTTGGGAGGCGGAATAGACTAGGGAGGTTGTAGTAGCTGATGCCTCGGTGTCATTACTTCTTGAGTCTGTGTCTTGACTAACCTCGGTGCTTGATGTGGACATCATGCATACCGGGGCCGCTGTGGCATTGGGTGATACCTCAGGGATAATAGGAGGATCTCCTAGGAATGACCCTAGGATGGATGATGGTTTGAATTGGCCAGGGACATATTCTTGATACCGTAAAAGACCATCTATGGCTATATCTACATAGGGTAGAAATATATCTATGTTGGTCAAGGGACGCTTTTCAGTGTGCGTCAGCTAGTCTACTATGATGGTTCGATCCTCGTGGGGGAACATCATGATGCGAAAAACAGAGGATGCTATGGAAGACATGGCGTACATGCAACTCCGCCCAAGGAGTATATTGTAATCCAAGTGAGCGTCCAAGACTTCGATGTCTATGTGGACCGTCTTTCTGCCTAAGCATACCAGTACATTTTGGAAGAGACTGACGGGGGTCGAGGGACGGCCGTCATATGCTCTGAGTGTGATGACGGAAGGTTTGAGTTCGTGGGCTCCTAACTTCTGCCATACATTCTTTGACATGATGCATGTGGATGCACCCTTGTCAATGACACATTGGTGAATAGTGATATTCTGTACCGATACTGGTATCTAGAAGGTGACCATGGAGGGAAGCCTAGGGGTGGCTTTTTCTAAGTCAAAAGCCATCATGCGCGTGTTGGTAGGGTCGAAGGTGCCTAATGCGGAAAGTAGGGATTTCCGTTGCTTTGGACACAACTGCAGTACCTCCAAAGCAGACATAGAAGTAGGTGACTGAGCTAAATCATCTACGATGTTGTAATTGTGCGCTGCTTTGGAGTAGTTACTTGTTCGCCTATTAGGCCCTTTTACCATTTTTGGAAATGGTTCTAAAGGAATCATTGGAATGGTTAAAGGTGCAGTCGGCACGCTCATACTAGCCCCTGACGTACTAGTGTCTGGTGGGGTGTCATAGCTACGATTCCGAGTTTGGAAAAAAATTTCTTCCCCAACCATGTAAATTTCATGGTTTTTTTTCCCGGAATCATCGGGGTTTCGCTGTTGAGTGCTGACCGTTCCTTGATGGGGGAAGGGTTCTTGCATAACTGTAGTTGTCTGGGAAGATCCTCCTTTTCCTCAGTTACTCTGAAGCTTTTTAAGCTCACGAATTTCGAGACAGTGGTGAGTATAGTGCCTGTACTCCCCACATATTGAACAAGAATGGTTTGTTCGTAGAGGTGGCCTTTTGCCTTGCTTTTGGGCATTGCTTGGCTCCTGGTTCTGATTCCGGTTGGAGTTACCTCCAGCCTAGGATCGCAGTAGGCGTTGTTGGTTGCTGCCCCCTGTCCAGGGTTCCCTTTGGGCTTGTTTTTTACCTTTCTTTTAACCACGTTAGGAGGGTAGTTCTCCTGATCATACTGGTGTGGTTGATTTTGGGACGACTACACAAAGTTCACCTGTGCATTGTTTTGCGTAGGTGGGTTATGTGCTTGGGACTGAGCATATTGTTTTCCCATGTTTGCACCTGGCCGTTGGGGGGGAGTTCTTCTGTCAGTTTTTCTTCCTGCGTACTGGGTCCCCTCAGCCTGAGGATAAGGTCTTCCTTGGTGATACACTGGCGCCCAATTAGTCAAATTTTGCTGCTGCATATGATGACTTTGAAATCCGGGTTGAGACATGTTCTGGGTAGACCCATGTGTGTAACCAGGATTCTGACTGCTGCTGCCTAGGTACCCTTGGGTCATTGACCCAATAAGTCTGTCTGCAGAGTTAGACGCGCTTGAAAATTCTTGATAAGAATTTAGGCGTGAGGCGTTGGGCATGATATTGTATATGTATCTTGATTGCATGTAGATCAGTTCAAGCTATTGGGCTTTACTGATTGCGTCCTCTTTGGATGTGGGGTTACGTTGCGCCACATCCTTTGAAATCTCCACTGTTAGATTTTTCAAGAATAAATCTAAAAGGACTCGGTCGTCGAGTTGTGCTTTTCATAAACTGTGACGCCGTCTCCACTCCTGGAGATGTTCTGAAATATGGGTAGAGGGGGATTGTCTGAAATGAGTCAGTAACTCCATTCCCGAATCGTGGTGAATGGGTAACTGAAAGTATGTGAGGAACGCAGTAGCGAGGGTGCTAAAGGTTCTATGTGAAGCAGGGGGTTGCGCTACGTACCATTTCGCGGCCACTCCCATAAGAGTGAATTTAAACAGCCTCAACCGAATAGTATCATCAATGATGCTATTCGATGAGCACCACAGGTGAAAGGTCATTATATGATTTCCTGGGTCTTCCACTTTCTTGCCTTCAAACTTTGGTATGTTTGAAGGGAGCTTTGTGGGCATGGGAGGCCAATTGGGGTCGTGTGCGATGGGGTCATTGGTGAGCTTCATTAAATCCGATAGATTTAACGCCGCTAAGAAGGGTGACTCGGAGGTTGACGCCATGGCAACGTGTGAAGACACAAAGTTTTGGTTAGAACGAGGGTTAGTCTGTGACATACCCTGTTGTGAATTCAGCTGGCTTCCCGTATGGGATGCACTCCTCTGCCCCCCAGGGGACGAGGTGGGAGTGGTGCGCAGTGTGGTGTTGGGAGACTGACTAGGGTTCCCAACTAAGGTTTCTCCAAGAAAGGAGGAACCAACCACTGTGACAATGTTCCATCTTTGACGCCTAAACGGTGAAAGACTTGGAATCCCTCCCGATAATAGGGGGAGGTCCAAAAGACGCCTAGACCGACGAGGTTCCATTGGAACCATTTGAGTGTCGACAAGGTTAGGTTTTGGAAAAAAATTTGGAGGGGATCGAGTCTGTGATCATGACAAATTTATGACCACATACATAAAACAAAGTGAAAATGAAATGAATTTTCCTTTAACTTAATCTATGTGATCAATCAAGCAAAAAATGGTTTTGTTTGCTTGTGCGTGATACTCAAAATCCTAGAAGACTTAATACGTCCTCACACACTCAAAATTAACTGGGGCTTGAGAGGATTTCTTGCGAGTGCTGGCACAACGTCCCGTAAGAGCTGGCGATGCCCCCAGTTAGCCGAAGAGAATCAACCAAGGCAAGGGTAGAGGGTTTGGCGCTTGCCTGCACCGTCACCTATAGGGTAAAGGATGCCCTAATTTTGGCCAATAAGAACCACTATCCCACATGAGAATTTAAGTCTTGGGCTTCTTGGTAGTTAGCTAACAGTACCGAGTATCATCCGGGTCAGGTAGCCCCAACTGATACCACACGCACTGCGCCTAAGCCTAACCCCCTCTGAATCGGGTCTCTGCCACTCTCGGGTTTTCTTTTCCATGGGCTGATAGGTGGATTTTAAAGCTCCCTAAAATCACAACTTCTATGTTTCAATGTGAAGTGTGATCAAGGTGGCTTATTGGATGCCTACCCCCTTGATCCTAACTTAATCTATAAATTCTCTTGTGGCCCCTATGGGGAGAATTTAGTGAGTTGGTTTAAGCTATTTTTAGGTGGCTTTCTTTTCTTAGTGGGTGAATGTGTGTGAGCATATGGTGAAAAATCTCATAATTTGAACATATGGATATCAGTGATCCTTTACAAAATTCCCCTAGTTAAACTATGTAACGTTGTTCCTTGTTCAAATAGAAAGCATTTGCGGATAATGGGCCGCTTCCAAATCTTCCTAGTTAGTCTATGTGAGTGACTAAAGGGAGATGGCGAATCATGAATGTAGAGTGTTCATATTCTTGTCTAGGGTCACCAACTGGTGCAAAGACAACAGAGATTACTTGCTCTAATTGGTGATTCAATCCTAGTCCCACAATTTCCTAAATGCAAAAATTGAATTTAAAATAAACAATTTCTACACTAGCTTATGCATGTATGGTCACGAGCCACTTACTTAGACTAGTTAAGCTAAGTGTGCATACCAGAATGTGAAAAAAACATAAATTGTTCAGAAAGAAATGGTTAATTTTCCCCCTACTTAAACTATGTGAACACTTTTTGCAAAAATCAACTTAAATGAAAACTAACTAAATGCCTACGAAAAGCAGCAAAAAATGAGGTTCTCAAAAGCTGTGGGGTATCAACAAAGGTGTTGGCAGATACATTAGGGGTTGCCCAACACATTTACAAGTAGAAAAAATGCAGAAAATAGGGAGAAAAAAAAAATCTCTTTGCAATTTGCGCGCAAAATCCCTTGACAGGTGCGCCTTCCTGCACGCAGGTCACTCCTGAATGCACGCAATGCGCCTTTGTGTGGAAAAACTGCGCACAAAAATCCTGCAAGTAAAATATTAGGAGCTGCCTTCTTCAGTCTGTCACCTCAGTGAGTCTAGGGACTGCAAGATGGGTTAGAGGACTGTTAGCTCCACTCCAGCATAAACAAAGGGTCTCCTGCAAAAGATGGCACAACCACATAAACATGAAACACGTCAATGGATTCGCCAATCCTGTTGTGGTGGATTTGACACACGGGTGTACAAAATCACACGAGCTTAGAGATTGTGGTATACTCTCTAAACTATTGGTAACAGGCAGAATGTAGGGGGAGCTCAAAATCATAAAAATTAAATGAAATAATATGTTGAAGTATGCTCTGGTTAAAAAAATAAAACTAAAAATACAAAAGAAGCTATATAGAGAGTTCCAAATAGTAATAATGCAAATGATGGCTCGATGGCCTCTTCTTATTAAATGTTCGGAATAAAAGGAAATCTTACCCACTTGCCAAAGGGCCCCTAGGCAATGGCTCTAGGTCCCGATGCAAGGATGTTTGCCTTCCAAGTTCTGCCTCTGATGCAGTCTAACTGTCTCTGTCTGCTGTGGTGGACTAAGATGTTGGGTGGCCAACTATCGAGTCCTCTTTAGCTCCAGCTCCGGGTCACACAAAATGCTGGTGTTTCTTGGGCAACTTTGGCCAGCATAACCTTGTGATCATCATTTTTTCATCTCTTGGTGGGTTTATATAGGTGAGCTTCAAATCCTCCTTCCCTCCCTTGGTACATGATGGATGGTGACCCAAGGGAGAGGTGTGATTCCATTATGTGCTCAAATATTCTTTTGTGTGCTCACATAATGTCTAAGGAGGTGTTGGTGGCTGTCCTTAGGCGACTTTCACATAAGGAGTAACTGTCCTTTGTTTGTTGTGGTCCCAGAAAGTGACTTTTTTCCATTTCTAGGTATGCACGCTTATCGGGCAAAAGGGCGCGCAGGAGGCGCTCTTCTCGAAGGGAAAAGCGCACATTTGAGCATTTATGACTAGTTCAAATCTGATTTTCTCAAAACCTTATAGATTTTAAATACTTCTTAATTCCATAATGTATTCCTATCTTGTAAATCCTTAAGCTCGACATTAATTGATGTCGTCTTCTGCTGTACTATTTTCCAGTGTTAACATCCATCAAGTCACCACTATTTGATTCATAGGTTATATGACTTTCGACATGCATCAAGCACAATTCAATCCTCTCCAGGAAAAAATGTTGAATTATTAGCATCCTCTTGCTGTCTTCTAGGGTAGCAAAGACATTATACTACTCCACTTGCTTATCCTTCAAGATCATGCCCAACAGGGTCTTCATTTTCCAATAAAGAGCCACAAAGTTTAAGTATCTCTTCTTCCTACCCCTGGTATGCCAAGGGTTAGGAACCCATGCCGACATGTACTCCATGATCTCAGAATGATATTTTCTTTCAACCCCCACTTGAGTCTCAAGCTTCTGAATTTCCTTCCATGTTTATAGCATAACAACATTCAAATAGGTGGCATCATATTCATGAGAAAAGAGTGTCGCACCTCACTGCTCTTGCGGGGAACTGTCACCTCCTCATCGCCTACACCTCATTCTCTGTCTCAACGGCATAGATAATACCAAGGGGGAACACTTATTATAGTTGTTGTACATACCTCTACCTACAAAAAGACAAGAGAACGGACAAGACCCACCTCCTAAAAGACCAGGGTGCCAACATCACAAAAACTTCAAACATGTGCCTTAAACTTTACAGATGCCCCATCAATTCATATAGAGGGCATAACATCCTAAACTAAGTAATCCCCATCATTGACCATTGAATAAAAGATAAAATACAGAAATACCAGAAGACCTCAAACACTTGTAGGCATGACCAACCATTATACTCGGCCAACATAAGCATATTCAGCCAGGGAAAATACCTAGCGCTACAATACTCCAATAATTCATGCCATACAAAAATCTCCTTCCCAAAATTAAACCTTAACCGAGGATCTGAAACCAATAACCATTGAAAATTTGAAAAGCCACCCCAAGCTTTACGCACAAACCGGAAATGAAAATTTAGACACAAAGAATTATACCCTAGAACCTCAGACCAAGACATGATGAAATGATGAAAGAAGGAGACCAAGCATAGTAAAAAAACCTAAGATTTTGTGTGGCATGTTAGACTTGACGTCCTCGAAAACCCTTTTGAAAAAAAAATTAAAAGCAACCATGCACGAGACCAAGAAATTGGGGAGTTCAAAACCTTTAACCATTATTTTTGTTGGCCAACACGGTCACCTCTCAATGCTTTAAATCCAGGTGCTACTAATTGCGCACTGAGCTTGAACAAATATTATACAAAAAAAGTTCGAGGACCTACCCTCGGCTCCTATCAACCCATCACGAGCTAGCCCAAAACCCACCATGACCATTTTATAAATCCATCATTGACTAGAACATTGCATGCACATGCATGTGAGGGCAGGTTGCATCCACCCTATCTAATGTTGAACGCATACTAGGGGTGGCAGGGACTGCCTATAAGGCACCCATTACATACACATTGACACCCCCATTGGGGGCTAATGAAATAGAAATGGAAATAGAAATATATTTGTGTGTGTGTGTGTTTGATAATTTAGGAATGGGAACAAAAGAATCTTAATTGATTAGGAATTGTTTTGGAAACTTGAAACAATCACTACAAGGAAAATACCCTCTAGTGGATGTTTTTGAGGAAGCACTTATAAAAATAGCCCAGATATCCGTTTGTAGCAGAGCTCACTAGAGGAGGTTGGCGGGTGGATGTTTTTGTGGATGTTTTTTCATGGTGCGTTTATAATCATAACACGCACTGGTGCATAGTAGAGGCTAAATAAGCGTTGTAGAGTTATTTTTAAGTACTACCAAAACAATGGTGCACTTAATACATAAAATGCACCGGTGCGTTCTATATAAAGTGCACCGTTGTGTACTATCAAATGGCACACCGAGACACTCACTATATAACCATTGCGGTGCTATACTCTAACAACGATGCCCTAGTTCATTTATGGTGATACAATGCCTCGGCATAGGGTGTTTATTTAATGAAAATATATGGTTATTTGTATATAACACGCCCGATGCTAGTCGTTAATCACCAAATCCGTGTGTTTTCAGCATTTCGGTGCTATTTACTAACGATGACAGCCCAATGCATCTCATTAATCCAGCGCATCGTAAATAAGTGTGGTGTGTCATTGATACAACCACCCGGTGCGTCTCATACTAAAGCGCACTGAAAAAGGGTTAATTTAAAAATAAAAAATTGGCTGTAAAAATTGATTTTTACTTGTTATAGTGTTGTAGAGCTCTCAAGTACCAGTGTGACCTTTTCTTCTCTGAGGTGCCCTGCCATCGGTGCTCCCATTGCCCACATTGCTTCCGTCCATTTCTCATTGTGTGGACTTCGAATTTTGCAAAACGATGGGAAATTTGGTTTTTAGTATTCTGGTGGAAATATGCCTCCTCGACACATAAATGTGCAGGTAATGTATATGTTTATCACCAAATTAAGCTTCTAGTGGATTAATTTTTAAAATTTACTTAGAATTCACTATTTTTTTGAAAGAAAAAATTTCCTGCCTTACCCAGTTCTCCCTGTAAATTTACAGGCCACACCGCGAACAATGTTAATGAAAACTGCATCAGGCGGTTAATGTGACAACCCATCGCGCTATCGATAAAAAGTGCACCACAATAAAAATAAAATAGTGTAGTGTGTGTCGGTTTCCGACCGCACCGACAATTTATAATATTTTTAAAATAACAATTTATTTACGGTGATGTGTTAGCTTACCAAAATGCACTAGGCATTATGTAAAAATAAACATAACGGCCCAGTGCGTCTATATTACAGGAACACACCTAATGTGCAATGTGTCATTCAAACATACCGCACTATGGCATTTTGTGTTTGGTACCACACCGCTAGTGGTAAAATATTGCAAACGGGCAGTGCATTGCGTTATAACAAACACCCTGGGCGGATATGTTTTGTCAATGCACTGCTTATAATATTTATTTAAGTAATATTTGTTGTTGTCGCGGTGCATGAATTTTTTTATGGGCACGGTTGACAGTGTGTGATATACATGTACACCGTTGGCAGTGCGTGACTGTTTTTTGTGGCGCACTGAATGATCTTTTTTGTTTTTTTGATAAAATCCATACTATATATTTGTAAATACATTTGTCGATCATGACTAGTGGTACCAACCCACTAAGGAGGACATGCATTTTATCACTGGCCTATCTAGGAGAGGGGAGGATTTTCCCTAGTTCCCTGATGCCCTCGTCGGTTATGCAGTAGTGAGTCAGTTGGTGTACTCTCAAAGATACATTAGGGATGATATAATTTCTCTTGTAGATTTTCAGGTGTCTGGTAGACAGCTACGGATTTCTTCTTTTGGTCCATAAGAGGTTAGGTGCCTCTCACTATTACTGACCACCATTGCACATTATACCAGTGACGGGCAGCGCATTAGTTTACCTCTTTTATTTTATGTTGATTCTTTATTCCAGAGGCCAAGACTTGTTATATGCTCTACCATTATTTTGCGATAGTTTTTTATAGCCTTAGATAGATGCCGTTCTCAGGAACATGGGAGGTTGACCTTCCCTTTTGCTTCAGAGTTGTTTTGTTTATTTTTTGAGAGGTTTCCAGAGACAAGGCATACTTTTTTCTGTCAGCCTCGTAGGTCGATGATAGAGGTATAGATGTACATGTGGGGTAAGATGATGACCAATTAGGGTCATTTGGAGTATTCGGCCAGGATTTCTAGTGATTCATTGGAGCTACTAGCCAGTGAAGATGACCACATGTTCGTGATAGTGTCGTGTCCTTACGCGGAGTTGGATTGGTGAGGGTGTACCAGCATCCTCTTCACACAGGATGAGCCACCAGATGATAGAGGTAATATTAGTGTTTTCTTTAAATTAATATAGTTTCATTTTATTGTCTTAATTAATTAGAATAAAATTTATTCTAACACGTTCTTTAACTTGTTGTATTAAATTGTTCAATGAAAATTTATAGTTATTGTTGTGTACTATATATTTTGTACATATTGGCATGTTCGGTGGGGACATGCCTCCACCCCCAACGGATGATCCTGTAGATGATGAGGAGGTCGCGGAGGGTGAGAGACCTCCTCAGGTGCAGATATCCATAGACATGCAGGGTAGGGCTGACATTCAATTCAGGATGGAGTTGGATGACCGACTATGTATGCTTCTGGTTGATGAGGGTGTCTGCCCTATGATGATCAGAGACATCCAGGCAAATCGTACTCTCACAGAGCTCTAGAGGGACATGTTGTGAGATATGATGAGCCTTATGCGTCATATCGTCGGAGCTTCTAGGCTACTGGCAGCAAGGAGGGATAGGTGCCATGGAGATGCGCAACACAACAACTCGAATGATGATCATGAGGGGAGTGATCATTGTAGTACTTCACCTCCTCCTCCTTCATGTCATGGAGATGAGCAACCAACATCTAGTCCTGAGCAAGCACCATCAACTGAGCAGGCCTCGACTGGTTATCGTATTGATGTACCACCAGATATTTGACATTTATATGCAGTTCTATTACAGTTGTATATTTTTGACATTATATATATATATATATATAGTGCATGAGTTTTATGTTAATTTTCATGTACTTTATTTACATGTTGGTGTTCATCATGATGTGTGGGTGAAAATGTGAAGTTGGGTTACACTTTTGTGAGAATCGGGGGCGGAAAAATTTTTTCGGTAATAGTTTGGCCGAACTCATTCTGCCGTTTAGATTGATGGCATATTGATGGCATGGGAAAACAGATTTTTGGCCGGAGATGGGAAAACCGGCAACACTAGTTCAGCCGAACTCATATTTTATAAATATATCACCTGCGAACTTTTTTCATTTTCATGTGTCCTTGTTTGCATTAGCTGTTTTTTGCAGGGTTCATGATTTTCGTTTCTGTCTATTTTTGTGGCGCTGCTGTACTGCTCTGTTGTTGATTTGGTGTTGCATCCTTGTTTGCATTATCTGTTTTTTCGTGGGGTTCTACTGTGATTTTCGTTTCTGTGTTTGTTTTTGTGGCGCTGATGTTGCTCTATTGTTGTTTTGGCACCCACGAATCATTTCTGTGGCACTGCTGCTGCTCTGTTGCTGATTTGGCGCTCACGAATTGCTGCTCAAGAGTTCCGCTGAGCGAATTTCTAGGTAATCTAACCATGAAATGAATTATCTGAGGTGATTGATTATGGAATATGTTGTTTACATGTTTGTAATATTACAATGAAATGAATTATCTGAGGTGATTGATTATGGAATATGTTGTTTACATGTTCATAATATTACAGGAATAACTTACCTTGTAGATTCTGAATAGGTTATTTGTATAAATGCAATGGATTGACCTTTTTTGCTTAATGTGTATGATTATTAAGTACATGCTTTCAGGCTATGTTTACTGTGTGATCATGTACAAGACATAATGAACCTTCATGAGTGCCTTGTCTCTATAGTTGAGAACTCGTATTGATATCTTCATAATACCTGCTTAGTTCCTATATGTTATGGGTTCTCCTTTGAAGGGTGTAACGAAGGGTCGTTTTTCAGGCTGACTAAAATACCAGAACCCAGGCCTTCGACTTTATTTGTCCCCTAAGATTGAAACTTCTTCCAGTGCTTGACTGTGCCCCCCCAATTCCACGGCCCTAGCTTCCTATTCCCTATTTTGGGTATGAGCTAACTGCCTAATCTTATAACAGTGTGTTTTAAGACAGGAAAGAGTACTGTAATAACAAACATAGTAACTCCATACTTACTAGTGGCTAACTGCTTGGTGGTGCCCATACTTATTTATAGTAATACAATTAACTGATTACTATATACCAATACATTATGCTCAAGAAGCACATTGGAAATCACCTTATTTATTATTGTTTTGGGTATGAGTTAACTGCCTAATCTTATAACAATGTGTTTTAAGACCTTACTTGCTTAATGTGTATGCTTATTAAGTACATGCTTTCAGGTTATGCTTACTGTGTGATTGTGTACAAGCCATAATGAACCTTCATGAGTGCCTTGTCTCTACAGCTGAGAAATTGTATTGATATCTTCATAATACCTGCTTAGTTCTTATATGTTATGGGTTCTCCTTTGAAGGGTGTAACGAAGGGTCGTTTGTCAGGCTGACCGAAATACCAGAACCCAGGCCTTCGACTTTATTTTTCCCCTAAGATTGAAACTTCTTCCAATGCTTGACTGTGCCTCCCCAATTCCACAGCCCTGGCTTCCTATTCCCTGTTTTGGGTATGAGCTAACTGCCTAATCTTAGAAAAATGTGTTTTAAGACGGGAAAGAGTACTATATTAACGAACATAGTAACTCCATACTTACTAGTGGCTAACTGCTTGGTGGTGCCCATACTTACTTATAGTAATACAAGTAACTGATTAATATATACAAGTACATTATGCTCAAGAAGCACATTGGAAATCACCTTTATTGATTACTGTTTTGGGTATGAGCTAACTGCCTAATCTTAGAACAATGTGTTTTAAGATGAGAAAGAGTACTGTAATAGCGAACATAGTAACTCCATACTTAATAGTTTCTAACTGCTTGGTGGTGCCCATACTTATAGTAATACAAGTAACTAATTACTATATACCAGTACATTATGCTCAAGAAGCACATTGGAAATCACCTTTATCGATTACATAGATAACGTACATCTCTAATCCAGTATAGTGTAAACAAAGCATGCTCTGTTATAAGTGAAACAACTTGCACTAGGTAGATAAGGTGATTCAATAGTCATAACTTATTAGAGTTACTAGATTAGTACAGAGAGTGTGTGAATTATGTAAATGAATTTTATCTTTTATACTTGACCTACAACCAATTTCTACTTTAATACTTTAACCATTCACCATTTGTAAACATTTAAATCTATCATTCAAATATAGCATAACATATATAAATTTTATTTCATAATAACAAGCTAAAGGATTTAGAGGAATAGTAGTGATGGAATGAAATGTAACATTGTAGTTTGATCCCTTGTTGGCCTTTATATCATAGTATCGTTTTCATATTTACACAAATATCATAACTGATTAGTTATTAGACTACATATCTTCATATAGAACTTGAAAATAGTATGGTGGAAATGTGGATCTCATGACTCTTCATAATGTACAATGATTCATTCCATATTATTCATAGATCAAATGTCATTTAAATAAAATATTTATCATAATGTACCATGATTCATTCCATATTAATTTTTAGATTCATTCCATATTCATTTAAAATAAGTAACTACTATGTATTCCACTTCTACTCTAGATAGAGAAAGTAATGACTCTTTCTTGCTTAACCATGCAACCAAAGACTCTTCTAAGTAGAATTATACATTGTCCAAGTAATGACTCTTTCTTGCTTAAACATGCAACCAAAGACTCTTCTAAGTAGAATTATATATTATCCACTTGTACTTTTCATGTCATCCACACAAGCCTAGTTGAATCTCTCTATGTTGTCAATGTAAATTTCTCACCTTTTGGGTACTATAGTCCATTGTTTGTAGTCTCTTTCACTTGTATCTTAATATATGTTTGTTGGTAATAGATGACTATATTATATTGAAATATTCCAACTAATATAAATTCCAAAATTATATCTAGTCTAAACCTTGTTATCCATATCAAGCTTCCTATCATATAGATGTAAAGGTTATGATCAACATCACTTCATTCATCATCCATCATCTGCACATAACTTGCATCCAATTGATTTGATAAAAACACATTAGCCAATAAACAAACCATTGAAACCAACAGTGATTTGATAGTTCTATAGGCAGAGTTTGTAAAGGGCCAGGTAGCTTTTGGATCTCATCTTTTATGAAAGGTGACATATCCAATAAATGCCCCTACAGTCAATCTATGGAATAGATCTAAATAGAATTTTTTCATTTTCATATCCATGGTCTCAAACAATGAGAGAGAAAAAACCTTTTATATTCAACATGTAAAACACAAATGATCCATAAAAGTTTCCCATTGAAACCAAAAGTGTTTTGATACAAAACATAGGTTTTAACCTAAGAGTAAATGCCCCTACAGTCAATCTATGGAATAGTTTGAAATAGAAGTTTTTCATTTTTATATCCATGACCTCTCAAACAATGAGAGAGAAAAAATCTTTTATATTCAACATGTAAAACACAAATAGCCATATCTCTGAAATAGATCTAAATAGAAGTTTTTCATTTTCATATCCATGGTCTCAAACAATGAGAGAGAAAAAACCTTTTATATTCAACATGTAAAACACAAATTAGCCATAGAAGTTTCCCATTGAAACCAAAAGTGATTTGATACAAAACATAGGTTTTAACCTTATATAGTTTAAAATTGTTTGAAATACATTATTAATAAAATGAAAAATATTCAATGTAAAAAACATAGTATTTAGAGAAAAAATTGATTTGATACAAAACATATAGGTTTTAACCAAGTATATAGTTAATTGTTTTGAAAATAGATTCTTAAGAAAATGAAAAATATTCAATGTAAAACACATGCATTCTTATACACCCTTATGTCTATGTAAAGTAGTTTGAGTGATTCCATGGGTCTTATACACCCTTGATAGGGTATAGTTGGTACAGGTATTATTAACTTTTACAAGTTCTATAGGTAGAGTCTGTAAAGGGCCAGGTAGCCTCTAGATCTCATCTTTTATGATAGGTGACGTATCCAGTAAATGCCCCTACAGTCAATCTCTGGAATCTAGATCTAAATAGAAGTTTTTCATTTTCATATCCATGGTCTCAAACAATGAGAGAGAGAAAAAAACCTTTTATATTCAACATATAAAACACAAATTAGCCATACAGGTTTCCCATTGAAACCAAAACTGATTTGATACAAAACATAGGTTTTAACCTTAGTAAATGCCCCTACAGTCAATCTCTGGAATAGTTTTAAATAGAATATTTTCATTTTCATATTCATGGTCTCAAATAATGAGAGAAAAAACCTTTTATATTCGATGTATGTAAAACACAAATTAGCCACATCTCTAGAATAGATCTAAATAGAAAATTTTCATTTTTCATATCCATGGTCTTAAACAATGAGAGAGAACAAAACCTTTTATATTCAACATGTAAAACACAAATTAGCCATTAAAGTTTCCCATTGAAACCAAAAGTGATTTGATACCAAACATAGGTTTTAACCTAAGAGTAAATGCCCCTATTATCAATCAATCTCTGGAATAGTTTTAAATAGAATTTTTTCATTTTCATATCCATGACCTCTCAAACAATGAGAGAGAAAAAACCTTTTATATTCAACATGTAAAACAAAAATTAGCCATGCAGGTTTCCCATTGAAACCAAAAGTGATTTGCCACAAAACATAGGTTTTAACCTTAGTAAATGCCCATACAGTCAATCTCTGGAATAGTTTTAAATAGAAGTTTTTCATTTTCATATCCATGGTCTCAAACAATGAGAGAAACAACCTTTTATATTTGATGTATGTAAAACATAAATTAGCCACATCTCTAGAATAGATCTAAATAGAAGTTTTTCATTTTCATATCCATGGTCTCAAACAATGAGAGATAAAAAAACCTTTTATATTCAACATGTAAAACACAAATAGCCATTAAAGTTTCCCATTGAAACTAAAAGTGATTTGATACAAAACATAGGTTTTAACCTAAGAGTAAATGCCCCTACAGTCAATTAATCTCTGGAATAGTTTTAAATATATAGAAGTTTTTCATTTTCATATCCATGGTCTCAAACAATGAGAGAAAAAACCTTTTATGTTCAATGTATGTAAAACACAAATTAGCCACATCTCTAGAATAGATCTAAATAGAAGTTTTTCATTTTCATATCCATGGTCTTAAACAATGAGAGAGAGAAAAAAACCTTTTATATTCAACATGTAAAACACAAATTAGCCATAAAAGTTTCCCATTGAAACCAAAAGTGATTTGATACAAAACATAGGTTTTAACCTAAGAGAAAATGCCCCAAAGTCAATCTCTGGAATAGTTTTAAGTATAAGTTTTTCATTTTCATATCCATGGTATCAAACAATGAGATAAAAAACTTTTTATATTCAGTGTATGTAAAACACAAATTATCCATATCTCTAGAATAGATCTAAATAGAAGTTTTTCATTTTCATATCCATGGTCTCAAACAATGAGAGAGAAAAAAACCTTTTATATTCAACATATAAAACACAAATTAGCCATAAAAGTTTCCCATTGAAACCAAAAGTGATTTGATACAAAACATAGGTTTTCACCTACGAGTATATGCCCCTACAGTCAATCTCTGGAATAGTTTTAAAAATAAGTTTTTCATTTTCATATCCATGGTCTCAAACAATGAGAGAAAAAACTTTTTATATTCAATGTATGTAAAACACAAATTAGCCATATCTCTAGAATAGATCTAAATATAATTTTTTCATTTTCATATCCATGGTCTCAAACAATGAGAGAGAAAAAAACCTTTTATATTCAACATGTATATAGTATTTAGAAACAAAAAGTAATTTGATACAAAACATAGGTTTTAACCAATTATATAGTTTTTCATTTTCATATGCATGGTCTCAAACAATGAGAGAGAAAAAAACCTTTTATAATCAACATGTAAAACACAAATTAGCCATAAAAGTTTCCCATTGAAACCAAAAGTGATTTGATACAAAAAATAGGTTTTAACCTAATCTAGTAAATGCCCCTACATTCAATTTCTAGAATAGATCTAATTAGAAGTTTTTCATTTTCATATCCATGGTAGTTCTATAGGCAGAGTCTGTAAAGGGCCAGGTAGCGTCTGGATCTCATCTTTTATGAAAGGTGACATATCTATTAAATTCCCCTACATTCAATCTCTGGAATAGATCTAAATGCCCCTATAGTCAACATGTATATAGTATTTAGAAACGAAAAGTAATTTGATACAAAACATAGGTTTTAACCAGGTATAAAGTTTTTCATTTTCATATCCATGGTAGTTCTATAGGCAGAGTCTGTAAAGGGCCAGGTAGCCTCTGGATCTCATCTTTTATGAAATGTGACATATCTAGTAAATGCCCCTACAGTCAATCTCTCGAATAGATCTAAATACCCCTACTGTTAACATGTATATAGTGTTTAGAAACAAAAAGTAATTTGATACAAAACATAGGTTTTAACCAAGTATATAGTTTTTCATTTTCATATCCATGGTATCAAACAATGAGAGAGAAAAAACCTTTTATATTCAACATGTAAAACACAAATTAGCCATAAAAGTTTCCCATTGAAACCAAAAGTGATTTCATACAAAACATAAGTTTTAACCTAAGAGTAAATGCCCCTACATTCAATCTCTAGAATAGATCTAATTAGAAGTTTTTCATTTTCATATCCATGGTAGTTCTATAGGTAGAGTCTGTAAAGGGCCAGGTAGCCTCTGGATCTCATCTTTTATGAAAGATGACATATCTAGTAAATGCCCCTACAATCAATCTTTGGAATAGATCTAAATATAATTTTTTCATTTCTCCCATGCATTTGCAATAAATGTCAATTTAATATATATATTTTTATTGAATTTGTTTTTTTTAGGGATAAGAAAACCATTAAATATGGTTGAAAAATGGAAATTATGCATAGAATTTTTTTGCTATCCCAATCCAGGGAAAGCAGTAATTACATATGTGCTTTCCAATATTGCGACTAGCAAATTTGTCCAAAGGAAAATGAATATACCGGGGAGAACAAAAAACAACAATACATATTATATTGGATTGATAGAAGACTTGGGAACAACGATAGAGTATGGATCAAATGGAATTGTAGTTTTCACCAATTCTGAACTTGTGTGCAATCAGATGAATGGCGTGTACCAAGTTAAGAAGGAGAGGCTAAAAGAATTGCATGGAATAGCAAAAAATATTGTTAGCCAGCGTCAATTTTTTAGTATAAGGCATTGTACAAATGTGAATAATATGTCTATTGATTTATTGCGTGGGGCAATGCAAATTCATGATTCATCTATTAGAGATTAATTAATAGATGAATTAGAATTATACAGGGCAATGCCAATGCAAGATTCATCTCTCAGAGATGAATTAGTTTTGAGACACACTTCTTCAAAAATTCAAGATTCATCTCTCAAAGATGAATTAGTTTTGAGACGCTCTTCTTCAAAAATTCAAGATTCATCTCTCAAATATGAATTAGTGTTAAGATGCTCTCCTTCAAAATTTATTGATCGACATTGTAACATATCTTGGATATGTGTGTGTTGTGTACTTATAAATGCGTCTTTTTTAATGACCATGTGTTTTTTTCAATTATATACCAAGTGTGCTCCCACCACACCATTTAAAACGCAACTTGGTGAACTTCACATTTGCAACAAGTGGCGAACTTCACATTTTTATGAAATTAAAATGCGGGGACTTTAACAAATTTTTGTTTAAATGGAGTTTCACTTCTTTTTAATGACAACGTGTTTTTTTCAATTTTATACCAAGTGTGCTCCCATCATGTAAAACACAATTTAGTGAACTTATCATTTTTATAACTTTTTTTTGCTTAAATTGAGTTTCACACATCAATTAGTGCTTTCAAAGTTGTGTTTTGCATAATTTGTTTACACTAAATTACATTAATTTTCTGAAATTTATTTTGAATTTAATTTAAATTAGTTATTTAAAAAAATAATTGTAAATGTCCACCGTAGATATATATATCATGGAGGATGAACGACGAAGATCAACAGAATCCCATATCTCTACGAGAGGGGGGATCAGGGATCGAGAGTTGTTCATGGTAAATTTAAATGTAATCTTAAATCTCCATACATGTGTGTACATATGGAATTGATTTTTTTATCAACTTTTTGAATTAAATTAGTCGTTAATAAGTTTCAATTTTTATTTTTTAGGAGCTAATAAGAAGAGAAGTGTCTCTACTCCATCCATAGATGCCCATGTTTCACCCAATCGTGGTATGGTTTTAACACAATTTAATCAATGAATATGTACACATGTATTTATATGTATGCATGCATTTTTCATTTGATTATAAATTCATATTTGTTTATGAAGCTTCTCTCTCCTCTCAAGAGGTTGGTGGTGGTTCAAATCTCCTTAGAGGGCCATCAATAAGTGGTAGCAGGTTGCGTGAAGGTGGTGATATTTATTCCCCCGGAGGCCAATCAACGGCTGGTGGTGCTGGTTCTTAGCAGGTTCGTTCTGGTTTTCAACAGTTTCAGGGTGGAGCAGATGCTAGCCAACCACGTCGTGGTTGCCATCAATTTCAATATTTTTTCATTGAATTTGTACAAATTTGTTTACATGTGTTTTTTATAATATACAAAATTATATATATTGATGCAGAGGCTGAAAATGTTCCAAATGTTGGTCAAAATAGACGCAGGGTAGAGCACTACATTCAAGAAGAAGGTTTTCTACCCACCACAACTTATTCGATCGACATTTCTGATATACCATGGGAAAGAAACATGGCGCAATGCACCTTAGAAAGGTGTCAACAAATTCATGCAAAATTGCGGAGAGATCTCGTGGCTTTGAATCTATCTGCCGAGAGTCGACAAAGCCTCAAAATAGTTACACATTCATTGGGCGAACTAGTAAATGTGTACAAAAATTTTGGGCCAACGAATGATACATTTGTAGAAGTCATGAGAAAGAGAAAGGAAACAGTAATGGGTCCCGATAAATGGGAGGATGTAAAACAAAGAGTTACAAAATAAATGGCAAAGTCAATGTTTAATTTCAAGGAAGGGCCAAAAAGAAAAATGATGAAGGTGCAATATTTCAAGCATCCCGATATAACTCACTATTTGTATGATAGGCACCTTGCGGCCTATGGAAGGCTCCCATGGAATGACGAGGTTCTTGTTTATTTTTCAAAATTGTTTTATGCAAAACTTTTTTTTGAAATGAAACCCAATTACAATGACCTTCCGTCAGAATTTTTTGGTTCGGGGAAAGGTTGATTGTGTGATCGTAGGGGTGCTAGGCGAGATGTGGAGTTGCCTCGCCTTGAGCCGCCATTGGTGAGTCGACCTTTCCGGGTTGAAACTTTGTGGTCAGAGATAGATGCGACTTCTCAAATAAGTCGAGAAGCAACAGATGTCATCATTGACAATGTTCACAGCGGATTGGGTGGATTCGATGTTTGTCTAAATCAACAAAGAGCACGTGAGAATGCACGTGCCAATTTTGTGTATTGTACAAATAAAGAGATTGACAACATGAATGTTGAAGATCTTAGAATATATGCAAAGAATTGTCGCAATGGTTGGCAAGACTTAATTCTTCATGAGGAAGAGGGCACGAGAACGGTATGTGTTAATGACCTCAGGGTTCAATTATTTTAACACATACAAGTGTACAATTTGTAATAAATACATGTGTATGTACATGTATACATTTATCTGTATTTACATTAATATAATAAAAATGTATCATTATATGTTAAAACACCATTTGCAATTGTCACGCATGATTAATGACAAAAAAATTAATATCACGTTCAGGGCCTCAGGTTCAAACAATGAAGATGGGTCTCACCATCAAGATATGTTGACAAATGTTAGTGTTTTTTAAGTGATATTTTTAAAATAAATAATTGTGCACACATGTACATGTACATATATAATAATAAAATATTTTAACAGATTCTGATTCCGTCCGATGTTTTTGGGATGGCAGTACCCTCTTCTTCCTTGGGAGATGCACCTTCTACATCTTTTGGGATGGCGGTACCTTCTTCTTCTTTGGGAGATGTACCTTCTACTTCCTTAGGAGATGTGCCACATCCACAACAAGTATGGAAAATTTTTCACTTTTAAAATTTATGTTAAGTTATATATATATATATATTCCACCTCAAAAATTTCCATTAAAAATTGAGATATATATATCTATATCTTGAGTTATTTTATTTTTTTTGAATTTTAGGTTTTTGGAGATTTTATTTTGGAGCCTCTCTTAGGAGATGTCCCAAATTCACCTGCAAAAGTATTCAATTTTTCACTTTTAAATATATATATATGTTTTTTTTTAAAGTTATAATTTATAAATTGAAGTTTGTTTAAGTTTTATTATAAATTGAGATCTTGATCTTGAGTTATTTTATACTTTTAAAATTTTGAATTTTATGTTTCTATAGAAGATTTCTTTAATCCACGGACTCTAGCGACGGAGATAGGAACATCCACACTATTTCAACCATTTGAACAAGTTGTCTAACCTTTTTTTTTTTTTAATATTATTGAAAATAATTTTATATATGTACACATGCATTTTCATCTGAAATATATATATATAACTGTACATATATATTGTACAGTTTACTGTTGGAGATGTTCCCATGGGGAAATTTGTAGCAGGCGAACAAATGGAGAGGGAACCTCATGAGGTATTGCATGATTTTTTTTTATTTTTTATTTTTTATTTTACATGAAGTTCTATATATTCTCACTCATTTTTAAAACATCAAATTTTAATGTTTGTATGTGCATTGTGTACAGGTTTCCCCATACTTCGCAAGATAGCGCGTGGATTGAGACTTTGCTAGGAAAAACATAACATCCATCTGTATTTGATGGACATGATTTGTAAATTTGATTTCAAGATTTCTAGTCTTAAATTTACTTTTTTATATATTATCTAGATGCACATTCATATATATATATATATATAAAACTTGATACTTGATACTTGTGAGATCTATAATATTTGAACATATTTTATTACAGTGTTAATATAATTTGTTTTGTTCCAAAAAGTTAAGTTTTCGATGGTTTTAGTACTTTTGGCATGTGAATGTGAAGTAATGTTGTTATATAATTTGTTTGGTTTTTAAAACTTTTAAGTTTTGAATAGTTGAACTACGAGTAATGTTGTCATCTATAAATTAATGTTTTGCTTCTGAACTACATTTGGCATGTTATGTAATGATGTGTTATAATTTGTTTTGTTTTTTAAACTTAAGTTTTGGATGCTTGAAGTACATTTGGCATGTGAAGTAATGTTGTGATTTATAATTTTTTGTTAAATTAAAAGTTAAGTTTTGGATGGTTTCAATCTAAATTTGGCATGTGATATAATGTTAAACGTTTTTATTGGATAGTTGAACTTATAATTGGCATGGCATGTGAAGTAATGTTGTGATATAATCAAAAAAATTTTAAAACTCAAGTTTTGGATGGTTTCAATCTACATTTTGCATGTGATATAATGTTAAATGTTTAATGTTTTTATTGGATAGTTGAACTACAATTGGCATGGCATGTGAAGTAATGTTGTGATATAATCAAAACTTTTAAAACTCAAGTTTTGGATGGTTGAAGTACATTTGGCATGTGAAGTAACATTGTGATATATATTTTTTTGTTAAATTAAAGGTTAAGTTTTGGATGGTTTCAATCTACATTTGGCATGTGATATAATGTTAAATGTTTTTATTGGATAGTTGAACTCTAATTTTGCACGATATATAATAAAAAAGTCTTTAAAACTTAAGTTTTGGATGGTTTCAATCTACATTTGGCATGTGATATAATGTTAAATGTTTTTATTGGATAGTTGAACTACAATTGGCATGGCATGTGAAGTAATGTTGTGATATAATCAAAAAGTTTTTAGAACTCAAGTTTTGGATGGTTGAAGTACATTTGGCATGTGAAGTAATGTTGTGATCTATAATTTTTTGTTAAATTAAAGGTTAAGTTTCAGATGGTTTCAATCTACATTTGGCATGTGATATAATGTTAAATGTTTTTATTGGATAATTGAACTATAATTGGCATGGCATGTGAAGTAATGTTGCACGATATATAATCAAAAAGTTTTTAAAACTTAAGTTTTGGATAGTTTCAATATACATTTGGCATGTGATATAATGTTAAATGTTTTTATTGGATAGTTGAACTACAATTGGCATGGCATGTGAAGTAATGTTGTGATATAATCAAAAAGTTTTTAAAACTCAAGTTTCGGATGGTTGAAGTACATTAGGCATGTGAAGTAATGTTGTGATATAATCAAAAAGTTTTTAAAACTAAGTTTTGGATACCATTTCAATATACATTTGGCATGTGATATAATGTTAAATGTTTAATGTTTTTATTGGATAGTTGAACTACAATTGGCATGACATGTGAAGTAATTTGTTTTGATATAATAATAAAAAATTTAAAATTCAAGTTTTGGATGGTTGAAGTACATTTGGTACAAGTTTAAAAAAAAAAATCGCTCAAAATAGTATGTAGTATGTAAAGATAAAAAACAATCTTAAGATTACTTTTATGTACGATCAAGTGTTCTTGAAACATTTTCCCGCATGATGATACCTTCATTGACCTATGAACTAAAGTAGTTCATGGGCTATATGTTCTGCCTCTTTCCCATATAAATCCCTTTAATTTTGATTGGAAATATAAGAAGTAGATATATGCTTGTTGAATTGGGGTCAATGTCATTAATGCACTCAACTAGGTAGCCTTGTTGATTTATAAATTTGTAAATTGATGACATTCAATTAATTGCATTCTACAACATATATATTCAGTACATGAAACATTTTTCATCAATGCACATAGAACATATTCGACCATTGGACAGATAAATTTTGTACTAGATTTTCAATTAGGAATAGAGATGTGGGTCAAATCCCACCAAAATTCGGAGAAGTGCTTTGAGTCTCTTGTCTGAAAGGAATCTTCATACAAAACTATATTGTGGATGATTTATTTACATTGTGGATACTTTTTACCAAAAAATCCCATAAGAAAAACTGGGCATGCATTGAGTTCGTGTATATATCCAGTACATGCAACATTTTTCATCAATGCACATAGAAAAACTACTTTTAGTTAATTTCATTCTAGAACATATATATTGAGTACGTGAAACATTTTTCATCAATGCACATAGTAAAACTACTTGAAAAGTTAATTGCATTCTAGAACACACACACACACACACACACACACACATATATTCAATACATGCAACATTTTTCATCAATGCATGTATAAAAAAGCTACTTTTAGTTGATACTAGAGTGTGCATGTACCAAAACAATTTGTACATGTGAAAACACTTGCACAGATAACATAATAAGACAACTCAATTTTTAATTGAGTACTATAAGTTCTAGAACACATAATCCAAAGAGAATAAATTGGTAGGCATTTCAATCAAAAAAATTCCAATGGAATGCCATCTTCAATAATCCGTTCATGATCGGATTTTGACATTTTCCATTTCTTAATTTTCATTTTTTTCTTTGATTGAACCTCAATCAAATTTATGCGTGCTGCACACACGTAATATTGACAACTTATGAAATTAGGTTCATAGTCTTCAAAGTAAACAAAATCCCCACTTTGATTAGTTTGTCTGAAAAAATAATCTTTCAATATAATAGATCCTTTTTCATATGGAAATCCATGATCATTATAGTCTTCTACTAATTTCATTTTTTATTCAGTGCAACGCATCAAATAATACTTCACATTTTCATCGTTGTCAGTAGGTGCAATTACATCAAAAACATCTCCTGCACAATAAAAAAAACTTAACAAAATTATACATATTCAAATTTATTTCTAGATCTTTATCATTAGAAAGCAATTCAAATATTACCTTCTCTAACAAGATTAGAAACTTGATCACCATTAGATGATATTGTAGTCTCCTTTGATTTCATTTCTTCAAACATTACAACGAACATTTTTCCCTTTCTATTTAGCTTTGTATGTTTCCAATCTCCTACATACATTTTGTTTTCACAAATGTCATTGGATTTTGTGTTGTCTATGCAAACAATGACAAAAACAAGAATATTTTCTTTTATCCAATGCAAACACATTTCTGGACGACTTTGTTTTAATTGAATGCAATTTTCAAGTCCCTTTTATTGTTTCAACGTCATTTCCAATTGATATATCTACGTCTTTGATCCCAATATGCCAAAAAAAACTTTATATGGAAAATTTAAAGAAGAATGTAAATATGATATCAAAATACAATCAAAGATAATCATTGTGATAAATGTACACTGTTTAAAATTAGATATCCAATAAAAATCAAATTGAATGTACCTTCGCACTTCACTTGATCGGTTAGTCTCATGGCTTAGAGAAGCGATGCACCATTGAACAACTTCTTTCACATCCACAAGTCGGCTTGTAGAGGGGTTCATTTGATATCTTCGAAGTGCTCAATTTATGCATGCCCCTACACCGTCATGTTCTCCTTTTTCATGGCCAGTCTCAAAGAAATTCCAACAATGTTTAATGCAAGTTTTCTTATGAAGACAACACAACCAAAAGAATGATCGTGCAGATTTGAATTGACCTGTGCATCCGTCTGACCACATCCAATGTTCATTGAATGTTATTCCACGATTTTTCAAGGAATCATAAATTTTTCCAAAACAATGCTATACAAAATATGTATCATGTGTACGATCGTCACTAATATAAAAGTGATATTCTTTAATAATATGTCGATTTTCACTGGTGAATACTATCATTCTGACTCTGAATTTATTTTTGTGGAACAAATGTGTAGTTTTCTGCAAAATCAATTACTGACAAAATGGTCCTTGGTGGAAAAAATTCACGAGATTTTTTGAATTGCAATTCTTGCCATCGAGCTCTATGGGAATGCTTGGTGTATTTGTAAATTTCCGCCTCAAACTTTCTCAAAAAGTCTATCACAAAAAATTCTTCTTCTCGTAATTCAATTCTTTTAACACTTTTGCACCTTGAATCGATGTATGGATATATTCATATATCTTCCATTTCACTTTCATGTTGGAAAATGATTGATCATTTATATTAGTACGATATTTGATTTGAAATTTATTCAAATTTCCACAATCATCGCATTTTTTACCACCAACACATTTCTTTTCGTAAAATAGTTCATCGCTTTCTCTTTCACATAGAATTTGAGATATGAAATCACGGATAGTGGAAGGAGGAGGTGAATCCTTCCATAATGTTCTACCGAAATCAATGAATGTGTCATAATATAACTCAAATTCCACATGATAACGGCAACAACAAGTGTCGCGTACGGTGATAGGTTTTACATACCATGGTTTTTGTTGAACAAAAGCACTGATTGAAACATGAATTTCATGATTCTCTTCTTTGAACTTGTTGAAAAACTCTATCTGAGTGGTTTCCAAGAAATGTTTTTCATGTTCTTCGTACTGATTTCGTGCTATTCTTCTTCGCATCACATGCCTTGCAGTTGGTGAAACACGCGAATTGTTCTTCCAATATTCATATATTATTTTTTTAACATTTTATCCAAGTCTATCTTTGTATGGTTGCCTACAAATAGCTCTCCAACAAGCGAGTTCATCATTTACATCTATTTGCAACCGAAATTTCCGATGTTTGTGCAAAGTTTTTCGTGAGGTTCCTAATGCTCGTGCCATAGATTTTACCAAGTGATTCTCTTTAGTACTTGATGAAACCACTGCCATATGTATTACTCTACGTGCAATTGAAACATTTTTCTGTCTAGATCTTCTAATTGAATTTATAGCACTATTTATATTTTTGTATCACATTTTCCTTCATTTTTTAATCTTTGGTTGATTTTCGAATACCCAATAAAGTCATAGCTTCTTTTAATTTCCTTAATGATAGGAGACCTTTCAACATTTGGGCTTGAACTGTCACCTTTTCCTTTATGAAATACTTCTAAAAAATGCGGTTAACACGATATCGTATATAATGGTCAGCTTTTTTATCTCCATATGTGTGAGTGTCAACATTTTCTAACATCTCATCATCGACATTGATTTCATCTGTACATATTCGAATGAATAGTACATACTAAGTTTACATATTCAATAAATAACTAAACTAATAAATATATGTATAATTTCAATAATACGTGCATGTGTTCAACATATATATATATATATATATACCTTGTGATTCAATTTCTTCACTTGAATTTCTTTCAACATTTTCACCATCTTCAATCATTGGTTCAATATCTCTTTCACTTTCTCTTTCAAAATTTTGTTTCTCATCATCAATGTTTTGAGGAATATCTCTCTCTGTTTACATTGCAAAATATTTTTCAAATTAGTTCATCAAATAAAAATTAAGCTTCACATTTTAACTAGGAAAATTTTAAATATATTAAAATCATTATATTTACATTTACATACCTGTTTCAACTTCTAGTTGAGGTTGATTTTCCCCTTCAATATTTGAGAGTGCTTCTATCTTTCTTTTGCAAGATTGTCTCGTCTCTTCTCTATGTTCTTCAGGGTCTCTTTTTCGATCATATTTTCTCGTATAATTCCTTCTATTTCCCATGATAATAGAGTATGAAGTTCAAAAAATTTCCTTCAAAAATTTAGAGAAAAACTCAATTAAAAAAAACATCACAAAAGATTTAATTTAAAAAAGAAAAACTCATTTTAAAATTTTTGCAAAAAATACATACTCCAATCCAAAACACTTACTTTAAAAAATTCAAGAAAAAAATGTCTTATAAAAATGAAACGAAGTTCAAAATATTTCCTTCCAAGTCCTACAAAAAAATTTCATTTAAAAAGTTACACAAAAACTCATTTTAAAAAATCATTATAAAAGATTTACTTCAACTCAAAACCAAAAATTTTCCTCTCGAAATTAAGCCCAAATCCATACTTTAAAAAAAAAATGAAGCCCAAAAAATTGTATCACATACCTCCAAGAAATGTCTTTTGAATGTACCTTCAAGAAAAGTCTTCAAAAATGTTTTTTGAATGTACCTCCAAGAAAATTCTTTAAACCCAAAACAATTCCTTGCAAAATCAGATCAAATGTACGAAAATAATGTGTCTCAAAGAAAAGTCCTTTGAATGTACCTCCAAGAAAATTCCCTAAACCCAAAACAATTCTTTGCAAAATTAGATCAAGACTTTTGTAAAATCATACCAAACATGCGAAAATATGCGAAAATAATGAATGATTTCGTGACAATTTATATTGCCGCGAAATGTTTTTTTGGAGGGGCTCGGCGGTACTTTCTAGTCGATGGAAATTTAGGTAAAATTTCGGCCGAAATTCTAAGAAATAGTTCGGCCAAACTACTTTTTCATTTGACTTAATGGGCCGTCGGCGCAAAAAACAGTTTGACCGAACTAACGTGTCACCAGTTACGCAGAGCCAAGCTCTGAATATGTTTATGCAACTTTGGACTGATTAAACTCCATGAAACATTCTGAATTAACTGTCGGAACCAAGACAATAATTTTTAGAATTGAATCTACTTTCAGGAAATATAACTTTCATGGAATTTCTTAAATATTTACTAATTTTAATTAATTTTGTAATAAAACGGATGCAAACAATTTCTAAAGGTCATTGTGATTCAGTGAAATCAAAATTATGTATCTTCCAAAATACATTGTAAAAAAAATTGAAAAAATTATGGTACATTACATTGGTCCGTCATCTCTAATGGGTAGCTTTTAGATTTTTTGTTTATAACTTATATGTTAAGAAATTTCTTGTGTCGCGAAACATATTCAAAATATGCAGTTTTTCATATTGGACCAGTTCAAAAAATTCTAGTAATTATGATATACATCCATTGGCTTTATGAATATGACGAAACCGAAGTAGACTCTGTCTAGATTGTTGCAACACATTTTGTTTCTCAAAAACACAAATTTTCAAAGAATACAACATTGCGTATTAACATGACTTCTTATGAATCCGTTCACTGTTAAAAAACACACACTCAAAGAAACGCTAAATTGACATATCAAATGTGTACAAAAAAATTCCAAAAAATAAGTAGTAGAAAGCTAACAAAATTTCTGACAACTTATTTTTTTATCACAAAATGAAATTCTAAACTGAAAAATTGTTTTAGCTTGCAAAAAGTTGAAGAACCGAAAAAAAAAATGAAATTTTTTTCTCAAAAAAGGGAAAAAAGTGTAACCCAACTTCACATTTTCAGTCGTGTATATTGTTAGGTCATGTTATATATGTTCATTTAATGTGCTTGCAGATAGATGTGTATGTTATAGAAGTTATTTGACATGAGATGTATATTTGATGTTTGTGTTGTGATGATGTTATACAATGCTTGTGTTTTGTTAGATGATCATGATCACAATGAGTAGATGAAGTTAGCAAATTTGAATATGTATTTTAGAATATGATGTTTGTACGATGATTATCATGATCGTGATGTTTATTTTTAATATTAAATCATGATATTTATTAAATATTATGTATTGGTGATTGTAAAATTGTAATTGTAATTGTATGTATCGTGATTGTAATTTTAATTTTAATTGTAATTGTATGTAAAATTGCAAATTTGTAATTGTAATAGTATGTAAAATTGTAAAATTGTAATTGTAATTGTATGTATTGTCATGATTCAATTTTATTAAAATTTGTAAATTTGTAAAAACGTAAAATTGTAAATTAATTGTCAAATTTGAACCATAACTACCTTAAAATTGAATCATCGTAAAATTGTATAATATATACCGTACATATTGTTAAATTACGATAATTGCAAATTTGTAAGAATATAAATAATTGTAAAATAATAAATCTAGAATAATATGAATTTTTGTAACATAATAAAGTTTAGAAAATAATGCAAATAAATTCATGTTTAGAATTATCATTATTTTATGATGATCTTACATACCAAAAATAACAATATACATTAATACATTTTTAAAAATTTTAAAGATATCATTCATATATATATATATATATATATATATATATATATATATATAGGGTGCAGTTATTTAAGTAATGATATAGTGGAAAACCATTTAAAGCAATCAAGTAGTTGTATTATTTTAGGAATTGACATAAAAAAAAAGAACTTGATACAGTGCATTGCTTTCAAGATCAACATAATTGCAAATTATCAAGTGAAATGATTTTAACATTAACATAATGCAAATCAATTAATTCAAAATACATATTATAATGTTTTGAAAAAAAGATTCCTAGTTATAAGGTTAAGTCCTCTTTTTTATAAAAACCCATCTTAAATAGTATAAATGATGAAATAACACATGTACCATATCACTCTTTGTTCTCATCACTCTCATTATCTTCCAGTTCGCTTGGCATGATAACACTATTGTTCTCAAAAATATGTTTTGATCTAGGGTCATGTCTCAATACTAACAACCAATCCCTATCCAACACATATGGGTAAAAAAACACCTAGTTCAAGTGTTTGGGGAAAACATAAGGCTCCTTAGCTTCATCCCACATCTTTCTAGAGTTTATACATATCAACCTACTATCATGATCTTCCTTTACATTATTCCGATCAAAGGTGTCCCACCACTTGCACCTAAAATCAACACATTGGAAAGAAGAGAAGTTCACTTCGATAATCTCTTGCATCTTTCCAATGTAACCTAATGTCCCTCCTACTAGGTTTTGATCACGGTGGCTAACTCGACTAGATTAATCAAACTTGACTTCCACTCCATAATCTTGTGTCATGTGTCCATCATCGGCATTTTCTATACAAAAATGGTGTCCATATGCCCACATAGATGGGAACAAATGCACCTATAAAAAAGTTAAAAAATTAGTGTCATGTGTCTAATAACCCAAATGTTAAAATATAAAATATAGATGTTATATTTTAAAGGTGCATTATTAAATCTAAAATGTACATAAATATATTATTACCGAGTTGCTACACCTAGTTCCTATGTTTAGCACATCCTCTTCAGCACGCGGGTAATGACTGGTTGCATCGTATTTCTCTCTGACTTGGTCAGCAATCCAACTGTTGGGGCATATAATTGGCATATTTTATTTTAAATGATCAGGATAACACACGCTTCTACAATTCAACCATCTGAATTATTTCCAGACACTATCCCATTTCATCCTCTTTTGTTCGTACAATGTGACCCATGGTTGTGTCACTTCAGAATTGTAAATAACGAATTTATTGATTGCTTTAATTTATGCATTCGTTGATGAAATCAAACTGACATATAGTACATATGAGATCAAAATATACATTATATCGAAATTCAACGTGAATATTTACATTATGTAAATTTGACAAATTATAAATCGCTTACTCTTTATCAAGTTCCTTTTTCCATTCGTTTGGAGAAGCTCCCCTTCTATTTTTTCTTCATCTCTTTCATTGTCCCAAATCACTGCACCTGGTGTGTTGTCGATCTGCTTGATGTACTCACTGGCATAATAGAAAGACTCATACAATATGTACCCCTCTGCCATAGACCCGTCGAGTTTTTCCCTTTGTCGAACAAATCCTTTCAATTTATTCATGTACCTATCTAAGAAGAACATCCAATGACAAGAAACCACCCCAAATAATTCAACCTCGTCTACTAGGTGGATTAGAAGATGAACCTGTAAGTCCATGAAACTCGTCGGCAATTCCTTCTCAAACATACAAACAATCTCAACTATCTCTTGATGCCACCATGGAATGCTAGCCACATGAATCTCCTTTGACGTGATCCAACGTACAAATGCAGATAATTTAAATATGGCACGTCCTAGGTCTTGGGGGAAGTCATGTTTCACACACCCATGCACGAACAAATGATAATGACACTGCAAAGTTATAAACACATGCATACAAAATTAGTTATGTTTTATGATCCCATGGGATAAAAATTATTAATATAACAAATAATAAAATCATGCTTTTGACATTATACATATTCTTAGAAGATTCAAATGGTCATGCGATTTCAACCCCGACAAATGGTCTTCCATGTTAAATTAGTGCCATAGTGAAGACCCATATGAAGATGGAACCCTTACACCCATTATAGCTTCCTTTTCCAAATAAATATCATATTTTTTTAAAATCCATTGGACATCACCTTCTTTGAAATACCAATTAGAGGGACCAACCTCTCATGTACTTTCTAATTATCTTGGCCAATGTTTCTTTTTAGTTTTTGAAGCAATAAGATCTTTCCTAACATCCAATTTGTCATTTTTTTTATGATATGTGCCTCCATAAAGAAGATGAAACATTTTTAAATATATGCATGGGATCTAGTAAGTGGGTAATATTAAGATGCTCCTAATAAGGGAGGTTATAAAAGATAGATTTCCTTTTCATCCCAATGGAAAATTTCTCAACATAGGTGTCGAAGAATTCTGAATCATCGAACATAAGCTCCCCATTTGAATCGATAATTTCTATGAACTCCTTCTCCTTTTCTCTCTCATATTCTCTAAGCCATTCATCTTGTATCGTTATTGCAGGCCTTTAGGTTCTCTCTCATTTACCGTTGAAAGTGGATGTTGCTCTTCTGTAAGGGTGTTCTTCTGGGAGGAATACTCTGGAGCAGTCATACACTGGCTTTCGTAGGTCGTTGGACCATCTAGATTTAAGAGAAGGTCCACAACATTTACATCCATAATACCATTTTGTTACGAGACCTGCGAAATTATTGTATACAATATGCATGGCACGTTAAATAATATCATAAAGATCACAATAATTACAACGAATTAAATTAATATGTGAAATAATATTATTACGTATATAAATAAATCAATAAACATGTAATTTACCAGAGAAAAATCCTAATCTTGGATAATTATGTGTGGTGTAAGTACATATGCCATACAATGTAAAACTCGTCTCTGTTGTGATGGGTCTTGATACATTGTATACATTTATCCCATCACATATATCCTTCAATTCATCTACCAGTGGTTGTAAGTAGACATCCATATTCTTCACTTGTCTTCTACTAGGGACTATGAGAGCCAATATAAGATGTTCATTCTTCACGGAAAACCATGGGGGGCTATTGTTATTGATCACCACTACACGCCAAACAGAATAGTTGATGTTATGGAGGGAATATGGGTTGATGCCATCCATGGCTATGCTGAGTCATAGACTTCGTACTTCATCCTTGAATTTTTTGGGCCATGTATCCTCTATATGCTTCATGGCTATTGAATCTATTGGGATTCACATAACTCCCAACTCACTTCTGTGTGAGGCATGCCATCCCTACAACATAGCTAATTATTTGCAACAAAAGAGCCTTTGAATCATTGGGATTACAGGCATATGCCTTAATATCTTAAGAGGAGGACCACATGATTTACCCTTCTTTTTTATTTTTCATACCTTTCATGCCCACATTTCGGACATATCTCTTTGTCTGCATATTCTCCTCTATATAGAATACAATCATTTGGACATGCATGATATGATATGTACTCAACACCCAACATTTTCAACAAATGCTTTGCCTCTTCGCAGCCACTGGGCAAGACATTATCACTCGGAAGAACCTTATCTTTGAATAATCTATAGTTGGTGGAAAATATTAAATGTATAATGCCAATAATTATTAACGTTCATAAAATTGACCATTTGTAATGTTGATTGTGTGACAATATTTCTCAAAATATAAGGGACTTGATGGTCAATTACCTCAAAATTTCCAAGAAACATGCATTCGACAAGCCAAACATTATTTTCAAGTTGTACAGTAACATCGTTGTCCCCAACTGGGTATACTTTTACTAACCACCAGGTCTAAAGACAGGGGTGGTGGAAGCAAATTTAAGGCTTTCGAAAAATGTATCAGCGATATGAGCATCATCCCCTAGTTGATCATCATTCTGGAATGCATCTAAAAACATTGTATCCATGGCAGTTGTATCCCTTAAGTAATCATTCATACCAACCTCTATTTTATTTCCTCCATTTCCATCTTGTGAAGAACTACTATTGTTGTAGTCATTCTTAATTAGTGAATCTGGATGTAGTGGAAATTGAATAAGTGGTTGATTCAACCATTCTTGGTATTGTTCCTCTCCAATTTTTTCTCTTAATTCAACCTTCTCTCGATTTGAAATTGTCGTGGGGTGCAAAAAAAGATGGTAGGTATGTCTCTCATCATCACTAAAATCCTAATAAAAAATATATTTGAACATGATTACTACAATATCGATGATATCAATTTGTAAGCACGTCAATGTATTATTAATTGGTTTGACGTTGAAATAATTACATTATACCAAACAATTATAACCATCATTGTCCTAGGATTGTGGTTAGAAGATGGCATGTTACAATTTGCAGTGTGAAGCAGTTGTCTATTTTCATCTACCAACTGCACCTTGCGGTATGCTGCTCCTGATAAGAGCTTCCGACGTCTTGGAACTATTTGAATATTTTGTGCATCTGAACTCGATTATGAATCTGCATGAACCTACAAATTTGTATACATTAATTTTCTATAGCTTATTGACATGGATAAAAAAAGTAAATGTAATTAGATAATGAAAATATAAATAAAACCTGAAGTAATTACGTTTGGAGATGGATCGGAAGAACTTTGCGATGGAATTTGAGAAATATTATGGAACGAAATGTATTTTGAAGAATTGTCCATTTGATATAATTATCAGATTTTCACCCTACATTTGATCAAAATCAACAATAAATTTTGGCGTACATACCTAAAAGTAATTTCGGTGCGTTAAAAAAGAAGTTATTGTTATCGATGTTAATGTACTGTTAACCACATCGATGCGATTTTATTACTGGACGCACTGGTGCAGTTAGTTAACAAATGCACCGAATTTCGTGAAAAAAAAAAATGCAACTTTATTTTTTTGAAATGAAAAAAAAAAAACACGGTAAACTGAAAAATGAGTTGCAAATGATTTTCAGAAATATAATTTCATAGAAAATTCTTTAAATAGTTAAAATTTATTCATTATTTCATTATTTTTCAAAAAAAATTCAGGGAGGGATTTGCACGATAGACATATCTGGAGCAAAAGAGCATTGTGGAGCAGCAAAATACTTTCGAAAAACAGTACTATTCAGAGAATCAAAATTTGAAACATCTGGTGATTCACACAAAAACCCTGTAATATAGTAAAAATGTTAAATTTTAGTATAATAATTATTTTTTTACAGTCTCTGTTAGATTTAATACATGCACAGTAAAAATTTTAAATTTTACTGTGCATTTTAATAATAAAATAATTTATAATATCTATTCCTATTTAGATTTAATTAAAATTAAGAAAAACAAAAAAACAAAACAAAGCAAAAAAGAAAAAAGAAAAAAAAATATATTCTTACATTAAACCCTTCCTTCTTCTTGTTTATGTGACAGCGAAAATTTACAATTAGGGATTTTCATTTTGATTTATAGGGTTTGTATAACTATATATATAGGCGTTTGATATCTAACCAGCGAGGCCACTTGCAGAGTCGGGTCCCAATCCTTGTTGACCCTTGCACAATTTTTAAGAAAACGTCTTTTGTTAATCGGTGCGCCCTGTTTAATATAGTGCAACTGTGCGCACTTTTAGTATATGCACCAGGCACGTATTGACAAAAAGCACTATTTGATAAAAAAAAATTTCCTTTCATTTATGTTTATGTTAATCAGTGCTCCCGTATTAATATAATGTGACGGGTCTCCTATTGACAAAAAGCATCGTACAATGTGTCTACTGTAGTGGCGGTGTGTTTATAATAACATATCACACCATTATCGTTTAAATATTTTTCCCGTTGTAGGTGCTTAAGTGGTGAAAGTAGCACCAGTGTAGTTAAAAATATAAACGCACCTGACATTTAATTTAGATAGACACACTATTTTATTGATTTTTTTTTTACCTGAAAAGTATGTGATTTAATTATAAAATATATTAATGAATGGTACAGGTTTTATATTGATAAATAAGTGGTTGATAAGAGTTCAAGTAACAAAAATACCAATAGCACATCCAAAAAAGAAAAAGAAAAACAAGTTCTTTGAAAATTCTTTACAAAAATTATTATTTTTGAACACTATGTTAGTTTAAATAATATGTATTTTTTAGTGTGTGTCGTGCAGAGCCACAAAATGGAGATGCTTGATATGATTCTTTTTATCTAGGACCAGAAGAGTGTAAAAGCTTGATGGAAAAATTGCAGAAGAATGAATCAAGTGAATGAAAAAATATTATCGATCCAATAAGAGTTTTTTTTTTTGAATTTTCATTAATAATATACTTAAAAATATTAGATAGCATGTTACAAGCAATCTATTAATTCAGATATGTTTAATTTTCTACATGGACCAACAGCGAAGGAAATGAATGTTCTAAGAAAAGAAAAAAATAGAATATGCAAATGAAAATGAATTGCTCCTTAGCTGATCTGGAGTGGTGTTGGAGGTTAACGAAAGGGGGAATTTTTTTTACAAAACTTTGAGGGATCTAGTGGAATGAATGTATATACGTTCTTTCCACTTACAATACAAAAATCAATCCAATGATTCCAAGAACCATATTTTATTTAAACTATAGGAAGAGTTTCCAGAGAACTAGTCAATGAGACATGTCAGACTTTCAATAGCAAAAATGTACAACAAAAAAGAAGCATTGAAAAATTAATATTCCTTCAAATGTTTTTTCTAGAATTATATGTATATATTACTACAAAGCAATCATTTATAAATATCATTTTTTTACATTTAGTTTTCATATATCAATATAAAAATTAAATAGTTTATTTCCATGTTACTTTTTCAGGAAGATTATGAAAATCTCAAAGGATGAACGAGTTGATATCATATATATTTCAGTATGACTATCCAAAAATATGTGCAAGGAGATGGTCAAAGAAATTGACATAATTGGATTGCACGATGAGCCATCTCAACAACAACGTGCTTCAAATGTAATATGTAATCATTGAATTTTTTTATTAGGTACAATAAATAAACAAATTAGCATTAAATATTAATTTTCAAGTATTTTCTTGTAGAAAAGAAAATAAAATGAAACCCATTCAGCACATAAAACAATACGGCAATGAAGAAAAGGGTTGATATCTAAGTTTGTGAGTAATTGTTACTTCCTTATAACAACTTAACTAGATTTCATTTTTGTATATTTTAAGTTGTTTTATAGAAATCATCATTGAATGTCTTCAAAGAGGTGTTAACATACAAAGAAGAACCACTAGAAGAATTGATGGACATTGGGTTAAATATGGGTTGTGAGTATATGTTGGCATATCAGAAATTAATTATGGAATTTGTAAGTATCTATCTTGTTTTACTTAGCTTCATCTATAACTAATAGAACAAAAAAATCTTTTATATTAAATCTATGATTTGTTATGGGGTATAAAATTTGCAAGAAACAAAGATGGAACTGCGCCAACAAAAGAATTGTTGAAATAAGACATGAAATTTGGTTTTGAAAGAAAGTGTATAGTTCACGAGTCAATTATTGATATGGTACATTTTTTTTATTTAATATTGCAATTTTCATTATTCTCACCAATGTAGAAACACTCATTACACTTTATTTTTATGTTTCTATATGGAACTTGAAGAAGAAAAACACAATCCACACAATGAAAAAAACATTCCTCCAAATAACCCAAGTCATGGAAGTGGCTCTAGCAGTGACAATAGTTCCAAAGAAGAATGATGATCAATATGTTTGGATATCAAAGCAAGGTGTTGTATTTTTTGAAATATTCGTCTGTGAAATCAAACATTTTGTTTAATGTAATGGACATAGTGTCCCAATTGAAAGACAAAGGGTAACCAATAACTGTCTCATTTTGTATGAAAAATAGTCTCTTATTCATATATATATATATATATATATATATATATATATATATATATATATATATATATATATATTAATTTATTCTATTATGTTCTCCATTGTCGCTGTGAAATGTTACACCATTGATTAAATATATGGATGATTAAATATTATAATGAAGAGATGAAAAATCTTATGATATAACAAATTCATCCAAAAAGCACATTCAAATGTACTAATAAAAATTTAATTGATATGAATATTGTTATAAGATATGTGTCGAATTTTGATGAATAATGAATTTTTAAAAATCACAATAATTGCATTTGTCATAGGTCGATGTTTCTAAAAAATAGAAAATGAACACTGGTGCGTGTTTATGATACTGTGCACCGGTGCGTTGATAGGACCTATGAGCACTGCACCAAATACCAATACCAATTAGAACGCACAGTGCACTTTATTGACGAATACGACCCAGGCAGGTAGGCGTTGCATGCACCAGTATGGTTTTCCTTTAATGCGCTGGTGTGTTTTTCCACCGTAACGACTCAGGGCGTATACATAACCCATACGCACAGGTCGGATAGAAGGTGCATGCACCGGTGCATTCGTATTTGTAATGCACCGAAACTGTTTGCATGAAATTCCTTGGTGCTTTACAACTATAATCTGAATAACACTAATGCATGCACCTTTTTTGGTGACAAGCACTGGTACGTTGCATATGTAAATGCTTTGGGGCTTTAAAAAAAAAATTCCATCCCAGTGCTTGGTATGTTTACAGCACCGGTGCGTATCATTTAAAACACACTAGTGCGTTCACACATGAAGCGCGCACCGATAAGAAAAACATAGGTAAAAACCTCTGACTACCCATTTTTTTTTAGTTGTGTTGAAGTTCCGTTAGAAACTTCGTCAAAACCTTTGCTACCAAAAACGGATGTTGTAGCAAATGTTTTTTTGACAATTTTGGCCAATTTTATAACACTAAAAACCTCCTTTATAACCTCTGCAAGAGGGTCTTTTCCTTGTAGTGAATACAAAAAAAAATCAGTTAAAATTTTATATTTAATAGTAATAAATAAAAATGAATTTCTCTATGAGGTTGAAGTGAGCAGACATTGTTCTCCCAATCCAATCATAGGCCTTTATTTTCATCCTCCTCCTTCCAATTGCAAGTTTCCACGTGGTTGTCTCTCATTCTTTGTTCTGACATTTCAATCCTTGTTCATGTTTGTAGTCTTTTCTCACATGAAGGACCTACATGGAATTCACGTTTGAAGGCTTTGCTAATCTCTTATTCTCTTATTGGGAAATGACCTGCGTCGAGTTCAGGTTCCAAGGCTCCATGATGTTCAGAACCTAAACTTCTTTGCTCAATGATCTCTTGGTATTATTCTCCCTTGGCTACCAGCAAGATCTATTGTGTTGAATTAAGGTCAAAATCGGCACTATGTTTCTCTGTAATATCCTGCTTTACTTCCACTATGAAATGTGTTTCAATTGTACTCCCTCATTCCGTGAACAACATGAAAATTCTTGTTCCCTACTGCTTAATTTTGATAAGGGTTTTTTTCTTATTTTTGCTTGTTTCCTTTTTTGGTAGCAAAGATAGAAAGTTTATTTCTTTTGTCTTAATCCTTTTTGGTTTTGGATTATCTACATGTTTTGTGAGTCTTTAAAATTGGTTTGACATACTTGCAGTTTCTATCTTATGAAGGTGGCTATTTACCTTCCACTCGGGCTATATCCTTTATCTTGATACTTGACAAGGGGGTTCATTCTCCATGGGTAGAGAAACACCCAATGTTGGGTTCATATTATTGTTGTGACCATCATCTTCTCTAGATTAAACTTGAAAATTAATACGTAATCTCCCTTCCTAACTGTAAGACTAGTTACATCATGTTTAAGAACTTTGTTACCATTGAGGGTTTTTATAGTGTTGTAACATATTTTGGTACACTGAAAATTAAAAATTTTCAGTGAAGAAATTTCCAATTTCCTTCTTGGATAAATGCTCAAAGATGCTTATTTATGCTTTTGAACGACTTATTAATTTTTTTATAATAATAATTTAATTTTAAAATAATCGTATTTCTATAAAAATATAATGATATATTTTTATGGAAATATCTATTTAAAGTTAAAGGTTATGTTATAAATAATTATTTGGGTCAGCCTAATGGCTAAACCAACTTAAAAAGGTCAAAGCTTATGGCCCACCCGACACTTAACTATTTAAACTCCCCTATTTTCGCATGCCTTGAGATACGGGCATCTTAAATCCAAGGGTTATAAATATATTTTGGACCCCAACACTTTCGACATTTAACCAGGGGTGAAAATATGTTTTTTATCTTACGAATTTTTACACCTATCATTTTATGATTTAATTCACACCCTCCTCTTTGTAAACCACTTCCTACTTACCCCCTCCAAAAACCATTTTCCTTGTTACATTTAAATCTTATAATTATTGGCTGGAAGGTTAATGGTTCCTTTGGATTAATCGAAATGATTAATCCAATTTTTTTGGAGATTAGAGCTTGGGTTCTTCACAAGCTTGGATGATATATTATGAAATGATTTTTTAGGTGAAATTCATTTATGAGTTACACTGCACGAAAAATGAATGTGAAATGGATTTACTGGTGCAAGGGAAATAAATTTTACAAGTGCATATGAATTTGAATTTAATAGTGCAGGTGAATTGAGGTTATAGATAAAAGTAAATGGAGGATAAGTAAAAATTGATTTTTTACAGAGAAGGAAAAACAACACATGATTTTGGGAATCCATGGGAAGGAAAAACAACACATAGTTTTGGGAATACATGGGAAGTAAAAACAACACATTTGAATTTAATAGCATGCGTGAATTGAATTTACACATAAAAGTAAATGGAGGATAAGTAAAAATTGAGTTTTTTTTACAAAGAAGGAAAAACAACACATGGTTTTGGGAATCCATGGGAAGGAAAAACAACACATGGTTTTGGGAATACATGATAAGGAAAAACAACACATAATTTCAAATAAGTGGATGAATTTATTCAATAAAAATATTTGAGGAGATATTTTCTAAATTTCATTTAGTAAATTCATGAAAATAGAAAAATATAAAATGCATTTACAAAATATTTGAAAACATTTAGAAAATATTTCCTTCCAAATATTTTATTACATTGGTGAAGCATTGTCAAAAAGTGACATAAAATCTTTCCAGACATATCTTCAACGACAACTTCAAAAACCCCAAATTTTAAGGCACAGAATTATTAATTGAAAGACAAGTGGTAGATCCTTTGTTTTTAGGGGCATCCCAAGGACCATAGCTAGCAGTCTAATGAACACTTGGTAGCCAAGAGATTATGAAGATGATTTTAAACACTCCAACAATACCTACAGCTTGAGACATCTTGTAACAACTTTCTAGATTCTAAGGCAGGGAATTTGTAAACAGTTTCAAATTTCTTTCAGACTATTAGGAGATCGTTTTATTTTTAGTATACTATTCAAGATTTTATTCCTGAAATTTTGTAACAGTTTGCCAGTTTGTATTTCTATATATTTGATTAATTGTAATAAGAAAAGGGTTGGATTTTGATGCCAAGACCTTTTAGCTTTGTAAAAAATTTCTCTAGAAATCCTAATTGAAGTATTTCAAGACCTTGCTTTGACAGAATTTGTGTTTCTTATATGTTTTTCTAGTATTTTCATATTCTATTTCTGCACATGCTCAGGGTTGCATAGAAGAGCTAGGTAAGAATAGATTGAGTTTCAATCTCTCTGAAATCCCCTGCAAATTTATAATAGTTTAAAGATATTAGTATATCGGACAGTTTGTCTTAGTTAGCTCCTCTTTAAACTAGTTATTGTTTGTCCTTCTTTCTTCTCCCGAATGTGTTTTGTTGGGCTATAGAAGCTTTCTACACGCATCCAATTTTTCCTATTTAATTAAGTATTCTGTCTGACTCCTTAATTATAAAGAATCCCCTTGTATTCTTCTTTAAAATTCTTTAAAAAATTTAAGTTCTTCTGACATGCTAGAAGCTGAGACTTTGAGAAAGGACTCTGTAAGGGAGGGATTTATTCATGAATAGGAATTGTGAAATCATCAGAAACCACCCAAATTAGATCATGAATCTAGCCATTGTGCTTCATAAACTGTTGTTCAGTGACAGTGAACAACGTTAAATAAGGCCTCATAATTATTGAGGGAGCCCTCTCTAGTTCAATGGCTAGCTTGAACCTAAATATTGGTCGAGTTGGTTTCTCGGCGTAGTTTCTGCAGCCAAGAAATGCCTACGAGAAACATGTCCAACATAGAGTTGTTGTATTTGTACCCCAGTCCAAAATATTCTTATGTGTCTTCGATGGTAATGGTTTTCCAACTTCCATCAAGTTTTGTTGTTCCGACCTTTATCCATGCTATCAATATTTTTTACACTCTAATCCTTTTAGTATTTAATGGGTTTTTACACCCCATTTATTTATTGTATTGGGTTTCCAATATACGAATTATTTATGTAGGGGCTCGTAAAGGTTTTGGGGTCCTGACCTTTACACTACCAACTTGAACTCCATCCGAGTGACTTATGCTCTTATTAGGTAAGACCCTTGCCCATTTTGGTTATGATTTCAATTATTTTCTTTATCGTTATTACCTATCCAAGCTATTTCTTTTTTCATAAAATTTTTAGCTCCTTCTCATTTCTTGGAGTTATAGTACTAATTGGAATCCATTTTTCCTTGAGTTTGTGAGCCATGAAAATATTTTTAGGCAGAATTTTTAATTTTTCTTCCTTGATTTTCTTTCCCAAGTGTTTCTTTCATGTTTACAACTGCTTATTTTTCTTGTTTTAACTTTAATAAATGTAGATTTCATGTTATTCTCACTTTGACATGTGTCATTTTTTATGTTGTTTTCATTTTCAAGTGTCGTTTGCACTTTTCTCTTATTGTTGCAAGTGTTATATTTTTGCATGGGAAGTGTCGCACATTGAAAAAAAAGAGTTGTGGTTCATTGTGAGAGAAAAATTTAGTACTAATGGGTCTTATTTATAATGTAGACATGTACTAGACCCATTCCAAAGTTTATTGCATTGTCTTATTAGTTTCTTCATGATCGTCACAAAGTCTATCTTAAGAGTCGCACCGAGTCGGAGGGAGTCAATTGTACACTATTAAAGGGTAGTTTGAATGCATTATCCTATACTACTATTTCCTATTCATCATAATCAAATACATCAGACATATTTCCCAAGTCTTGAACATTGTTGTACAAGTGTTGTCCCTGTTCTCATAAAGTGTACCCTAAGTTTCGCACTTGGAGAAGGTTGTTGTATTACCATCGCGTTGAGGGGATCATGTTGCTCTTGTGTACTAAGTGTTCAATGTTTTGTCATAAATTATTCTGAGTGTGTGTGATCATTCATAAGTTCAATCCTAGTCTCACTTATACCTTACTGATCCCACACTTAGCCAAATCCTGAAAATATTTCTACCCGACCAACTTGACCCAACTCAACCTCCTTGAACTACACATTGCATAGTATCAAGGCTCAAGCTCCCCCCTTACCTCCTGGAACTATGCAATGCAGGGTCTTGGGAGGCATTGAGTAGTCCCAGTGCTCAACCTTTCCCTCTTGACCTCCGAAATTGTGCAATTCACCCTTCCAGTCAATCTCTTTATGTGCATTGTGAAGTTGAAAGCCACAAGTTGTTTCCCTTTCTCCTTGAATTGTGAAACCCCTGCCCCTCTCTCTCTCTCATGAAATATGCATTGTGCAGTCTCAAGATTCAATCCTGCCTCATTAATATCCCCAACTGCACAGTCTCCCACCTAGGCCTCCATAACTACGCATTGCGCAATCTCAACCTTCAGTACATCACTCCTGGCCCCTAGAACTGTGCACTATGTAATCCATGAGTCTTCCTCCCTATATAGTGCCCAGTCCCAGCTCAATTAGTTATTTTTAGTAAGAAAACTAGACTAGGAGATTTTTGGAATGATGTCATCTTAGCATGAGTGGATTCCACTTGCAAGTATTAGATGTTGACATTACAGGATTATGCTTGAAGAGGAAGAGAAGGAGATCATATGAGAATACGATTGTAAAGTTGGAACGATGAGGAAGATATCGAGCAAGAAGATGAAGGGACACTATCTTACCAAAAAATATCAAAGATCTAGATCACATTAAGACTCTAGATTAATTAGCCCCTTGGAGGATGAAGATGAAACACATAGATCCATCATGAAGATGCAGAGAAAGCAACAAGAAGACCAGCTTGGAAATACCACATCATCATGAAGTTCCATGTCATCATTTCCATGTCATGGCTTGTGCAAGAGTCATCTCAAGAGTCACATGTGTCATAGTGTCTTTCCACATCATTTGTGGAATGTAATTGTGTAATTTCCAAAAATGAGAAAATGTAAATATGTGTAAGACTAAGGGTCCCACATGGAATATGAAGAGTCAATATTGGATTATAAAGTTATATAGAAGCTCAAAGGTGATGTAATAATTCTAAAAGTCACTGTAGAAGCTCAAGAGTCATAAGGGAGGTCAAGAGTCACATGGGAGGTGGAGAGTCGCCTCTTTTGTTATAAATAAGCCCTCATAACTCAAGCAAAGGGACTTTTGGGACTTGAAATTTCACTTTGACTTCCCTACCATTGGCATAGGAGAGAAGCTCTTTATTTTAAGGAGAAAGTGGTGACTTATTGGTGGGTGTGGTAGCATTGTGCTTCTATATCTTGGCACTTCCACTTAATATATGAAGCTCTATGAGCCAACACATTTTCATGCATGTATCGTGAATCTAGTAAGAATATTCTTTATATGTCCGTGGTATGTGTTTTGTTCACATGTACTAAGGAAATTGAACTATTTCAGTGGCTTTGGTAGTTATCTTGTTGAAGGTGTGTTGTATTTGGTTTTATGTTCATGGTTGCCTTGTGAAATACCTTGCAGGTTAACTAACGATCCTCTTATTCTCTTGTGTTTCTATTTTAGCATATTACTATTACTTTTATTCTAGAAGCTCACTCTATTTATCCTTGTCATGAAATTATCTTATATACATCATAATTGTATGCCTTGCAAAGTTAGCTTACTTGCTTGTTTCAAAGATTTTTTTTATAACCTTTTTTGTTAATAATGGAAGCCAGGGAAAATCCATCATTAGGGGAATTTTAAGGTCTAAAATGGGCCTCCTAAGAAAAATGTACAACAACAAAAAAAATTATAAGAACCAATAGGATTCAAGATGATGATGTCAACCATGGGGGATGATTCATCATTTTTTAAGTAAAAGGGTAAAAAGATTAAAAAATAATAAAAAAATAAAAACTACTTTTTCAACTCGTATTTTCAACTTATCTCCCAAAGTTTTTACTCAAATTTCGAGCAGGAGTACTCACTGGATGCAAAATTTAATTCCTCATCCAAGGAGTACCCGTATTACATACTTTCGATGGACCTTGCTACACAAAAAATGAGAAATACACAAAAAAATGTGATTACAATCACGTTTTTCGTGTATTTATCATTTTTTATGTAGCAGAACCCATCGAAAGTATGCAACATGGGTACTCCTTGGATGAGGAATTAATTTTGCATCCAACGAGTCCTCCCGCTCGAAATTTGAGTAAAAACTTTGGGAGATAAGTTGAAAAAATATTTTTTTTTTTCCCTCCAAAATTTGATGATGTAATCATATCTTATTTTATTACTTCCTCTATCATTTTATAATTTCCTTAGGAGGCCCATTTTAGACCTAAAAATTTCCCTAAGTTGGAGGACAATAGAAACTGGTTGTATTTCTGGTTAGGGCTCCTACTCCAAACAGTGTGAGGTCTAATTGGGACTTCACATTGGGGAGACCCCCTTGGTTGATGGATTTCCAACACTGTCAACACTCTCCAATATTGCAGGAAGGTCATCAAATCTCTCTCTTTTATCTGCCATGGTTGGATAGAATTAAAATTGCAACGGAATAGCTATAGGCCTGGCTTATTTACACGAAAGAAGTTATGTTCATGGAAATATTAAGCCAAGCAACATCCTTCTTGGGTTTTATATGGAATCACACATAGAAAATTTTGGACTAGAAAAACTATTGGCAAAAGTCGATGTGACTAGTTTCTTACTTCCAGCATCACCCATGAAGCATCAGGCTGGTGTTTACATCATTCTAAAATTTATGCCTTCATTTAACTAGTGTGGTATTCAATGTTCAAAACTCAATGGTCACGACTCGCCAATTTTAATGCAAAATAAAATGATGTTTCTGTCTCCTCCTAAATAAAATAAATCTACCATTAGCTTGCCACAATGGGGCATAGTCTTCACCAACCTAGATATTTTTGGTTGAATGGAATTTTAATGGGAACACATCATTTCCATTTTAATTCAAACTACAAAATGAAATTGCTTGAATTCAAACCAAAACATCCAACTTTTACTATGTTGGTAAAATTGACTTTCATCCATTGTGGATCACTACCAATGAAAATAGCCCGGCTATACTTTGTATTGAGAAAACACTGAAAAATAATTTTGTAGCTTATACAAACAAAATCATGCATCCAGGTGATCATTAAATCTTGGAGTCTTTAATATGTCTAGGTAATCTAATGGAAAGATTAATCCAATATAATCTACAAACTACAAATTATATTCATTTTTATTCTGAATTTCTAAAAATAATATTGCTCGTCTCACAGCATAATTGGCTATGGTCGTTAGAAAACTTTAGAATTACAGGAATTCTCCAACATTCAATCATCAATTTATTTATTAGGTTAAATCAACTTTAACACATTATCATAGAGAGATTTATTGTTTTCATTCATGCTAAAATGTAATTTGAACCCTGATTCACACACATATTGAGATTATTGCATCCACAGTTTGGACCCGATGACAATATTATTTCCCTATGGAAGAGCTTAATTTTTCTTAACTTGCTTGGCGTTACAATGTTTAGAAAAGTATCTTCCTACTTAGAATCTCCTCTAATTATCTTCTTTGGCTTCTCAATACCATGGATAAAGGCTCCTAATTAGAGAACAGTTAAGCGCTAGCGAAATGACGCTAACAAACACATGTCATCTAAGTTGCAAGTGTGTTTTGAGTTTTTGTTATAATGCATGTATACATAATCAACGAGTAGTTACGTTGAAATCCATTCAGCCAGGGTAATATCAATTACAATTTTATTATAATTATAATCACAATAGTTGTAAATATGGTTGATGTAGGTGGACGGTTTGTCTCTCTTTTTTTTCATGATATTATTTTTATTTGATAATTTGCATATGAATTTTACAATTGTATTAGATAAATGTGAAAGGATAACATGGAGTTTAAAGATGTAAGGTAACTAGCACAACCATATAAATTAAATGGTTGGTAAGCAGATTTAGGCATCAATCCATGATAAGTATCAAAACACTTAACTCATAATACATAATGCCAAAATTGAAAAGATATCATAAAAATTAATAAATTATATTTTTATTTTAAATTTTTATTATATTTTAAATTATAAAAAAATCAATATATAAGTTAAACATATATACATTTAAAAATATATTTAAAAATAGTCTTAACTATGGAGATTTTTAACTTATAAATAGGCTTTGTTACAATACCATGGTTTATCAGTACCATATGCCCAAAAAAAATAACCCATTTTTGAAAATATATATATTATTTTAATTTAATTTTATCATTTTTTAATTAAATTGAAAAGCAAAAAGGGCATAACTATCTTTGAGATGAATCTCAACCTCTTATCCTCACTACTACTAAAAATATTGCATGATATTACATAGAGGTTAAATCCCTATTCCAAAATAAACATGTCTATTGGTGTAATTACTATTTGAAATTCTATCTGTTGATGCAGAGGACCAACATCTTTTATTTATGACCATAAGATAAATATTTGGATCAAAAGAAATATTAATCCAACGATGTTAAATATGAGATACTATAAAGGTCTACCTCATTGGCTTCTAAATAAAAGGAATATATTTATTAGAAGAGGTTTTTTAACAATTTATATACAAAAGCCCTTACTTGAAAAGTTTTTTATAAAGGTTGGAAGGAGATATATTTGTAGGAATTAGGTTGAGTGTGTCATGTTGATATATGTGGGTGCTCCATGACCAAAACCCTCATTGAACCAACAACACTTCAAAAAGGTTGTTGGTTTCTCCAAGCCTAACTAAACAATTATTGTATTGGTAAATTTTTATATCTAGAATTTATTTTTACTGAAATCCCAAAAAAAATAGATTTGAAATATACACACAATTAACACAGTTGATTTTCTGACAAATTATGCATAGCAAAAACTACAAATCCAAAAAAATAAGCTTTTACACAAAATTTACCTTGAAAAACTTTAGTGTTGGGAAAACTAGCAAAGAGGGATTTTGTTAGGCTTCAAAGAAAATACTGAGGAAATAATTACAATCATAGATTTAGAGAATGTATAGCTAAGAACGACCACAAAATTGGCCCTCTCTCTTTTGAAATGGTATGGCCTAAAGTACAACCTCTCTCCAATAGAGTACAACCCCTTTTCCTCAACAGATTTCAGCCCAAGTTTCAACCTCTCTCTCCTACAAACATAACATATTGTTTGGCCTCTCTCTTGTTTCTAGTACGGCCAAGTTATGATCCCGCTTTCTTTCTCTGAACAAGATGACCCCTTCTCTCAGTTTCTCAACCTTCCTTCTTCTCACCCAAATCTGCCAACTTCTTTCTCACTCGATGTGATCTCTAATGTGCCAATCATCCACTCATTCCAAGAATTTATAATTTCTCCCATAACTATACTTCCTCCTTGAAATATTCAAAGGAAATATCAAAGAAAAAAATTTGATCTTATCACTTTCTTTGATTTTGTCAAATGGAAATATTAGTTTCCAAAATAGAAACTTTAAAAATCTAAGTTACAAAGCCCATAATAACTAATTAAAATTAATTATCGTGTTTTTCCTAAGTTTGGACTTAGGAAGAATTAAAAAATTCCCAAATAAGTAAATTCTCAAGATATCTTATACATGCTTGGACACAAGACCTATGCATAGACACCTAGCTGAGCTGCAATTTTAGCAAAGACATCTTGCTCCACTTCGATCCAAATGCACCAGTGCTACACATGTTTATGTGTACTTGTATATTGTGCTCCTAGACTTGTGTGCACTTAGACAATGTCGAAAACTCAAAATATATTAATGCTCCACTTTGGTTGGGGTGCACTAGTATTGCATATTTGTTTAAAAATATTAATGCTCCATGAACCATGTGCATCAATATTATGCATTAACCTAAAAAGACATTGACGATCCACTTTTATTGAAGAACACTAATGTTCCTTGGTAGTATGGGCTCACTAGTGCTCCTTCAAAGTATGGAAGTGACTCTTAGTGATCCATGGGATGGGATCAATGCTCCCAAAAAGGATTCCTAATAGAAGTAGTAGGTCCAAAACTTGAGGAACAATTTCCAAATGCAAATCAGGTTGAATTCAATGGTCAGTGGGTAGTGAAGACTTTCCACTTCTTCTTAAATGGAAAAGTGGATACCAAATCATTTATAACCATTCTATGTATGGTGTTGGGACATGATATCTTCATGTGTTATGTAGTATCAAACTCACTTTTGTGGTGATAATTATGTAAATAGGTGTGTTTATTTCAGAATAGAAATTTCAAAATTTTAATTTAATTATCAATAATTATTAAGTGGGTGGTAGAGATTTAACGTACATGGAATATGCCCAAATATTTAGTGTTATGCACAGATCAAGGGTTAAGATTTATCTCCAAGTTATTTATGTTCTTCTAATTAATTCATCTCAAATTAAGATTTATCTCCAAGTTAGTTATGGTCTTCTAATTAATTTATCTCAAATTAATTAATTAAAGAAAATGACATATCAACACATGTGATATTGGGCATGTGGTATTGATAAACCATGATATTGGCCGATGGCATTTTAACAAAAGTCATTTGCAAGAATTCCCATGGTAATGTGGGGTTGAATCTCCATGATTAAGAACATTATTACATGCTTTTTAAAATTACATATATATGTTTAACTCATATAGGACGAAAAATGGTGAGCAGAGCTAGGTTTTCCAGCGCAAGGGCGACTCGCAGCTATGCGACAGCACCTTTCGAGCTTGCTGCCATTCGGAAATGAAAGCATGGTGTTGCAGCCATCGTCCCTGCACACTACCGACCATCACAGTATGCCTCGACGCAGTTTCCTCGTTGTGTCGATTTTCCAAAGAACTCGACACATAGCGGCCACGAACCTCGCAGCTCTAGGACAGTTCTGGCATGCCCACATCTGTGTTTGGTGGTTCTGAAAATTTTAAAATGCCATCGACCCCCATGAAAGGTGGCTCTCGTCCTTGGAAAGTGGCAACATCTGGATATAGAAGATGGAACTCAGTGATTTCGAATGTACCGGCATGGCTGCTTTTGAAATACACTAGTCGCAGTATGCTCTACCCACCATGTCGTCCTATGTTATCGGAGGTGTAGGGATACCCTCTACATATGGCTTGGGCTACTTTCAATGCAACATCTGTGTGCCCAAATCTTATGCAAATGCCATGCTTCGCGTAGAGTGCAACTAGTCCTCATTAGGCTTCCCTCGACACATATGGTTCCCCCCTTTGCAGATTGACGCAGCACCGACCTTGCAGATTGACCCAACATCGACACAGGCAGGTGAACACATTGGGGCAATAAGTGCCACAAAACAGGTAAATAATACATGTTTTCAATTTTTTATTAAAACACCTGATGGGGAAAATCTTGTATTATGGACAGATGATACTGAGCTGGTATCTGATCTCAAAATGAATATCACACAAGCTCAGGGATACCCTATACCATTACAGCTACTGATACATGAAGATATCATACTTAAAAACCACATATCCATAAAGGATCACACTATATCCTCTAGTGCTACCATTATCCTCAACCTCTAGTTGCGAGGAGGAGGAGCAGGGGATCGGGGAAAAACTAAAACCATTGGGGGAACAAGGGGAGGCAATACCTCTAAACATGATCACAATACAAGACCCTCCTTCAAGAAAATTCTGCAGGGGAACAAAAAACCTATTGCCCCTACAGAACTAGCGAGCAATGCCCCCAAGCCTTACATAGTAGAGCAGCTGAATCACACACCTGAATTGGCCATAGATTTACCTGAGATTGATGAACATCAAAACACATATGAGGCACAAT